>JAVXUP010003200.1:0-80479 GCA_033070095.1 Escallonia herrerae | reverse complement strand
CCACTTTTCATAAGAACCCACATAGCTTCGGTGACAATTCTAATGTACTTTAGCTGACTCGAACATCTCACATTCTGTGTGTTAAAATGTGATAAAAATATGGCAAAAAAAATATCTGAAGCGACCTTCGCATACAAAAAAAATTGAAATCTGATGAGCATACTGATATAGGCTCTAGAGGAGGTGATAGAGGCCTTGTAGAACTCTACTACTGGAAGGAGAGTCCTAACGCAGTTCTAATACGTCGAAGGCCTATCGGGAGAGAGTCCTGGAAAGGGGAGGAGTCTGGGAGCAGTCTATATGAAGAGAAAGGCCTCAGGTACACAGACAGGTTCACACACAAGCACCCAGTGCATTTTCTGCTATTCAGAGCTCTACCCTAGTAGCGAGATTCTGACTTTAGCATCGGAGCATCCTCCACCGGAACATCCCCGGTGGTCACTCCGTGTTCTATTTTGCAGGTCCATTTCCCAGCCGTGGTTCCCGATCAATATTCTAGCAGCAACATTTTGGCGCCATCCGTGGGACCGACAGGGAACATGGCGAGGAAATCATCTTCAGACACTCCTGCAGCCAGTCGCTCCGTCCAAAATCGGCGAGCAAGATCAAGTGGCTCCCGCCGAAGAGGGCGGCAACCAACACCATTCCAGTAACGACCGGATTAATGTGACCTCAGTCACCCCGAATACGACTGACAGCTCCCAGGGAACTCGTTCCCCGACCCCTCTTTAAAAAGAGGGGACTTGCGCCATCGCCTGACCTGAAAGCTGTTTAACACTCCGAACGCAAATCTGACCAGAGAAGTCCACGAACTTAGGGGCGTTGTAACTACCTTACAGAAAAAGCTTGAAGAGGTAGCCCCGACGATTTCTACTAACCATGCGCGTCTAGATCCCAGCGACCTTCATCTTAGACTGACCTCAAGGTCGGACTATAGTCGAAGGCATGAATCAGAGACTGATCCTAGCTATCAGCCAGAACAAGAAACTGGAAACATGTCACCAGAAGTGGCTCATGCTTCCGACGCGAGACGTCAATGGAGGACAGCACGAATTCACCCCCTGTCATGGGTGGCAAGATTCGAGATCGACGCGGCGCGGACCAAAGGCATTGTCCCCAAGGACGAGTTCATGCCTTCAAATGAAAAGTGCGTCCCCAAGGGCGAACTTCTCACAAGACCATCTCTGGGCCCCGCCCGGAGGAATTCACTCCCCCAAGGGAAGACTCTGGATACCCCCTGTCCAAAGCAATTGAGAAAGCAAAGCTTCCTCCTAACTTTCGGATGCCACAGTGCGATCTATATGATGGGAGCGGAGACCCTGGAGAGCACGTCTACCAATTTCAAACAAATATGCTACTCCTCCAAGTCTCAGATGCCGTCATGTGCCGAGCTTTCCCAACCACTTTGAGGAAGGCAGCACACGCGTGGTTTAAGTCTCTACGACCCAGGTCCATCCATTCCTTCGCCCAGCTGTCTGACCTGTTTCAGAAACATTTTGTGAGCAGCCAAACTCGGAGGAAGAATTCAGCAAGTCTCCTCAACGTGGTCCAAGAAAGGAACGAATCCTTGTCGCGATATTTGGGACGCTTCAATGCAGCGACATTGGAAATAGATAACCTGGATGAGTCAGTAAAGTACACGGCTTTTATGCGCGGGCTTCGCCCTACATCCAAGTTCGCATTTGCGGTAAATAAGAGCCCCCCTGGAAACATGAGCGCCTTGTTGGATAAAGCCAACAAGTACATCCAGGCCGAAGAGTACTTGGAAACCCACAAAGAACACCGAGGGGACAATGGGCAAGAGCAAGAAAAGAGAACTCAAGAGGATAGTCCAAGAGGTGGACGGGCTTCCAAGCGTTCGAGAAGGACGAGAGGCCCCCAAAGAGATGTTAGACATGAAGAATCTGACGCCATTGACTGCCAGACCATCGCAGATTCTTCATGAGATAAAGGATAAACAAATCTTAGAAAAACCAGACAAGATGAGGTCGGCGCCTAGTAAGAGAGACAGAAATTTGTGGTGCCGTTACCACAACGACCATGGCCATACTACCGATAATTGCGAATCGCTCAAGCGTGCAATAGAGGCTCTCATCAAACGCGGACACTTGCGAGGGTATATCAATCGAAGAAATGAAAAGAGGGAAGCCACTCCCTTAGCAGAAAGGGAAGAAGTGCAGGAAAATGCGGGCGTCATCAATACTATCTCTGGAGGAATCGCCGCAGGAGGCTCGTCCGGGCAGGGACGAAAAGCTTACGCAAGAGAAGTCTTCACAACTGTAGGCCCGTCGACTAAAAAGCAGAAGATAGAACCGACCCCGACAATATCCTTCTCTGACGACGATGTGGGAGACACAAGAATACCTCATGACGACCCCCTGGTGGTTACCCTTCGAGTGGGAAACTTCGACATGAAGAGAATCCTCGTGGATAATGGGAGCTCAGCGGAGGTGCTTTTTTATGAGGCATTTCAAAAAATGAACATTCCACCCGACCGCTTACGGAAGATAGATACGCCTCTATACGACTTCTCTAACCACCCTGTTGTCTGCGAGGGAATTATTGCGCTACCAGTAACCGTGGGTGCCCCTCCAACCCAAGCCAAGCTAATGCTGGATTTCGTGGTAGTACGCATTCCTTCGGCCTATAATGCAATTCTAGGCCGAACAGCATTAAACCAATTAAGGGCGGTGGTATCAACATACCACATGAAAATGAAATTCCCCACAGAGAATGGAGTTGGGGAAGTAAAGGGAGACCAGGTGGTGGCTCGGCAGTGCTACATGGCGTCGTGCCGAAACAGAGCCAATGAAACCCTCATGATTGAAGACTTGAGGGACGAGACCAAGGTCGAGAGAGGCAAGCCCGCCGAAGATCTTATTGATATCGAGTTATATCCAGGAAACCAAGAAAAGACGGTAAGGGTGGGAACAGGTTTGTCCGACCTCAAGCTCAAGCTTGTAGACTTATTGTGAAGCTACTCAGACATCTTCGCTTGGACCGCATCCGACATGCCCGGGATTGATCCGGAAGTGATCACCCATAGACTGAATGTCGACCCGCTCAGGAAGCCAGTGAAACAAAAGAAGAGGACGTTCGCTCCAGAACGACAAGTAAAGATTGAGGAAGAAGTGGACAAGTTGTTGGCAGCCGGATTCATTGAGGAGATATCATACCCCGAGTGGATCGCCAATGTGGTGATGGTACCCAAGTCGAGCGACCGTTGGCGCATATGCATCGACTTCACCGACCTCAACAAGGCATGCCCAAAAGACAGTTACCCGCTGCCACGAATCGATATCTTAATCGATGCAACTTCGGGTCATGAGCTGTTGAGTTTCATGGATGCGTACTCCGGTTACAACCAGATCAAGATGTGCGTAGACGATATCCCCAAGACTTCCTTTATTACAGAAAGAGGGTTATATTGCTACAAAGTCATGCCGTTCGGACTCAAGAACGCGGGTGCAACTTATCAGCGCCTCGTTAACATGATCTTCCGAGATTCAATTGGGAAAAGTATGGAGGTATACGTGGACGACATGCTGGTAAAGAGTGTAGAAGCCTGGGCTCATGTGAAAGACCTCAAAGAAACCTTTGACATCCTGAGGGCTTACAACATGAAGCTAAACCCACTCAAGTGTGCGTTTGGCGTAGCATCAGGAAAATTCTTAGGTTTTATGGTGTCTCAGCGGGGTATCGAAGCCAACCCAGAGAAGATAGGCGCTATTCATGCCATGAAATCGCCTAAGACGATCAAGCAGGTTCAGGAGCTGACGGGAAGAGTGGCTGCTTTAGGAAGATTCATGTCCAAATCAGCAGATGCCTCCCCTTTTTTAAGGCTATCAGGAAAGATTTCGAGTGGACAGAATGCCAAAAGTCGTTCGAGGAATTGAAGCTTTACCTATCGTCTCCGCCGCTCCTCACAAAACCAGTTACTGGGGAAGACTTATTCCTATACTTGTCGATCAGTGAAGTAGCGGTTAGCACGGTTTTAATCCGGGAAGAAGAAGGCAAGCAAAGACCTGTTTATTACATAAGCAAGGTCTTACAAGATGTGGAGACGAGATACCCTCGAATAGACAAAGTGGCCCTCGCCCTTGTCATCTCAGTGAGAAAACTGAGACCATACTTCCAATCACACACCGTCGTCGTATTGACTGATCAACCTTTGGGGAAAGTTCTCAAAGTCCTGACGCGTCGGGAAGATTGATGAACTGGTCAGTGGAACTGGGGGAATTTGATATTAAGTACAAACCCCGTACAGCAATTAAGGCTCAAGCCTTATCAAATTTTGTTGTTGAGTGCACAATACCAGATGACACCCCGCAGTTAATTCTTTCAGAAGTTTTGGATCCTTGGCTCCTTTATGTCGATGGCTCTTCTAAGGTAGGGAGTAGCGGAGCTGGGCTTATACTTATCAGCCCCGAGAAATTCATGATAGAATATGCCCTCCGCTTCAACTTCCAGGCATCAAATAATGAAGCTGACTACGAGCACTATTAGCAGGAATAAGGTTGGCACACTCTAAAAGTCGACTCTCTATTCGTCCATAGCGATTCTCAGTTGATTGTGAATCATATTTTGGGAGAGTATGGAGCGAAAGATGACAGAATGGCCCAGTATCTCCAAGCCGTGAAGATAGAAGCCGCAAGGTTTAAAAATTTTGCCATCCGCCACATACCGAGAGAACAAAATGCCCAAGCAGATTCACTCTCTAGACTAACTTCCGCAGACATTTTGAAGTTTTCCTGGGCGATATATATCGAGTTCCTCCAAGAAAGAAGTATTCAGCTCTCAAAGGAAGTTGAAGTAGTAGAATACGAACCTTGCTGGATGGATCCAATTATTCAGTACCTCGTCTCGGGAAAGTTACCTTTAGAGTGAAGTGAAGCATGCAATTTACGTGCTAAAGCTGCTCGGTTTGCTTTGGTGGATGGGGTGCTATACAAGAAGTCCTTTAGCTTACCGTACCTTAAGTGCCTAAGTCCTAAAGAGGCAGACTATGCGTTGCAAGAGGTTCATGAAGGTATTTGCGGACAACACTTGGGCGGAAGAAACCTGGCACATAAGATCTTGAGGCAGGGCTATTACTGGCCAGGAATGCAGAAAGACGCGATTAAATTTGCAAAAAAGTATGACCGGTGTCAAAAGTTTGCCCCACTCACGCACACACCGGCGGTGCCCCTTAGTATCTTAACTTCCCCAATCCCATTCGCAATGTGGGGAATGGATATCTTAGGCCCTTTTCCGATGGCTACTGGCCAACGACGCTTTGTGATAGTCGCCATTGACTACTTCACAAAGTGGACCGAGGCCAAAGCGTTGGCCACCATAACGGCATCAAAATGCGAAGAGTTTTTCTGGAAGAACGTTGTCTGCCGCTTTGGAGTTCCAAAGATCCTGATCACCGATAATGGGAAGCAGTTCGACAATTCTAACTTTCGAAGCTTTTGTGAAGGTCTCTCTATTGGTCTCCATTTTACATCGGTCGCTCATCCCCAATCCAATGGACAGACAGAGAAGATGAATCGCTCCATCCTTCAAGGGTTGAAAAGAAAGCTGGATGATGCTAAGGGGGCATGGGTTGATGAGCTCCCTAAGGTACTTTGGGCATACCGCACAACACCCCATTCTGTCACGGGAGAGACACCATTTTTACTGTGTTTCGGGACAGAGGCGCTGCTGCCCTTAGAAGTGGGCCTCCCCACAATTTGAGTGTTACAGTTTGTGGAGGCAGAAACGAGGAGAATCTTAGAGGAAATCTGGATCTATTAGATGATGTGCGAGCCCAAGCTCTATATCGAATGATTTTAACTAAACGGCGAGTTGCGCGATATTATAATCGAAGGGTTCGAATGAAGATATTTAGAGTTGGCGATCTAGTCCTCTGAAAGTTAGAGGTTTTCGATCCAAAGGCTGCTGTCGGGAAGTTGTCGCCAAATTGGGAAGGACCTTACAAGGTATCAAAGGTGCTTAGGCCAGGAGCTTATTCACTGGAAACGCTCTTTGGAGAAGCAATCCCGTGAACGTGGAATTCTAAAAACTTGTGACAGTACTACCAGTAGAGTCTTATATCTGTCACAAGACATTTCCTTTCTTTTGGATAATATAGATGACTTATTTCCTTTGTAATGAGAATCTCTTTAGTATGAAATATATCATTTCGTTTATCCAAGCTTAAAATCTTTAACATTGTGCGAAAGAGTTATTTTCCACGACCACACAACAATGTTGATTCTCACTTAGATAACGATGTTCATGTTCCCAAGAACATCATGCCTTCAATACCCGAGCAGACTGCCCGAGTAGGTTTGCCCGTACAGGTAAAACCATGAATGTTGCTCAAGCAAAAGTATCACCCAGTGTGATAGGGTTAGACACAAGTCTTACCTGACACGGTCTAGCTTTAGTTCTAGCCCAAGAAATGGCAAAACCAAGTGGGAATTCGTCGCCCTACCCTGTTTTGTTAATTTGAAGCTTGGGCGAGCGAGAGTGTGAGGCTTCTTTGCCATCCCTTAGCTGACGATAAGGGTTCACGTCAAAGTAAAACGCATGCATGTTGTGGTCAGCTCAAGCTAAAGAATACACACTTGCACAAAACAAACACTTAGCACATGCAACAGCTTGCATGCACAGCTCTGTGTCCTCTCTAGAGAGACTAACGTGGGGCACAGCCCCTAGTGGATCCCGAGATCCCATAATTCATCTTCCCAAAGTTCCAAGGCTAAAGCTCCCAAGATCTTAGGTCCGAGCACATGGAGTAGCAAAATATGATTACTTTTACAAGTGGATGAAGAATCCCTTACAAATTTGATGTCTGTCTCAAGACAATGCAAGACGAGAAGAGATTTAACACATTATTACGAAGATAAAATCCATTAAATGGTAAACCAATGTATATCAAATTGTAAGCCTCTGGGGTAATAAGAGTACTGGGAGCACATTAAGTAGCAATTACAAAATAGGGGAATACATATAAACGGTCCTAAGATGGGGGAGCATTCCCAGGAAAAATAGCATCTCTAGCTTTGGGAGGTGCGGCCTTCTCCCCCGATGGTGACTCAAAGGTAGGCACCACAATATCGTCCAAGAAAAGGCTAGGGTACTTGGCCATCGTCAGCTCCTTGGCTTTCTGGAAGCCCTCCTAGAAGATGGAGAGTCCATCTTCTGTCCGCTTCCACAGCCATTCTTCACCGACTGTACCATCAAGGAATGCCTGGATGGCCTTGTTCCCGACCTCAACCTTCTCATGCCGTAGCTTCTTGCACCTTTTCTCCAAGCAACCGAGCTTGGTAAGCAGTTTAGCATTCTCCGCCTTCAGGTTTTTGACCTCCTTATCCAGCTTGCCAGCCTTGCCTTCGGCTGCTCTCTTGTCAGTCTCAGCGGTGCGTGCAACGTCCATCGCCATTGCAAATCTATCCTGCATCTGGCTGCTGTAGCAATATGCCTGAAAAGAGAAGAAAGATGAAGACAATGATATGGAAGAACTTAATTGAAAGCTCAAAGAGAATGAAGTAAGTCAAATTACGTTGTAAGCAGCTTGGACGTGCGCCATAGCAAAGGCCTCATGAGGCTGGTTTTCCAAGATAAGTTTAACACTTGGCAGTACCCCGTGAGCTAGTGCTGAGCAGAGACATTCCAGCTTGGCATTCCCGAGTCGCCCCTCTTAATGGTCCATCTAGGGCAAAAAATTGGATCCTTTTCGACATGAAGATGCTCAACCACAAGAGGAGGCACTGAAGGAATCGAAGCGCGGGCCCTTTTTACCAAAGGAGAAGAACCTTCTACTGTACCTTCCTTCCTTTTCCCCTTAAAAGCCTTTTGGAGCAGACCCAAAAAATCACCTTTCGCACCAACTCCTTTGCCAGCCATTTCTGAAAAAAAAAAAGAACAAGGTTAGGTCACATGTTTACAAATATAAAGGAAAGAAATATATAAACATGGCTTTAGACTCTACCTAGACTTGGAGTCTTAGAAGATGACGTCTATCGCCAGCCCTTGAGTCTTAGGCCCCAAAACAAGTTGAGGCTCTACGACCATAGTGGGAGGAACCGGCATAGCGAGGGCAGAAGGAATGAGCCCCGCATGTCGCATCTCTTGATCTGAAAGGGGCTAGTCAATATTGAGGACACCCCTTCTCTCTATATGATCAATCAGCTTTTTTATGGTAGCGTTGGGAGCCAGGGAACCTTTCTTTTCATAGTCTTTATAGAAACTGTTCCACTTTCTTGGGAACTCCCATTTGCCGCTTGGCCGCTGAATGAAGAAGTACCGGGAGTGCCAACCATTGTTGGATTTAGGACCCCCCCTTTATCACTCGGATTCAGTTGTGAATATAGTACCAACCAACACTGTTTGCAACGTTCTTTATAAAACATACTTCAAGGTATAGCTCATAAAGTCATCAACCGTCATTGGATACCCTGAAGTTTGCACCAGGTAGATCAAACCAACGAGTTTTCTCCACCCGTTCGGCACAAGTTGACCTGGCACCATTTTATAGTGGTTGAAGAAGGCGACAGCAAAGGGGTGCATTGGGACCCTATTGCCGGATCTAATTTGACCTTCGTTGACACTTGTTTCCAAGTCCCTACAATAATTGGCAGGCTCTTGGAGCGCAGGAACTCGAGCAGAGAAGGGAGGAGGCAAAGGAATTTCTTCCAAAAGCTCAACTATGCTATCTTTTGTCATCTCGTTCCTCTGTCATCTACGGAGAACCAAGTGTTTTCATCAAACTTATCTTCGGCTTCATCCTTGATTTCCCCAAGAGCATCTCTACGGGAAAATGAAGTGCTGTCTTGTGGAATAGAAGTTCCTACTTGACTTCTATGAGTTGAAGTACCTACTTGCGAAGACCTACTTTCTGAAGTTCCTAAATCATTTTCTGTGGAACTACTCGAAGTTGACGAAGAACTACTCGAGGGTGTTGAAGACATGTTCTAAACAGAATCTACGATATTTAGAGCTACTAAAGAGAAATAGATATGCGCCGAGCAAGAAGAAAAGGAGAGGAACTTACTTGTTAGAGTTGAGCCGAACAGATTGAGAGTGAGTAGCAGGGGCAAATGAAGCGAGGAGCCCCCAAATAAATAGAGGGTTGGTAAAATAACCGCCCCTGCAAAGGTGGCAACATTAAGACACATGTCTTGCGCGATTCCCGGAGCATTAAATTTCAAATTTTAAAAAGTAACCACCTTAGTTTTGGCGGCTAAAAGACCGTTACACCTGCATGCTTCTCTGACACGTGGCAAGATAGCAATTGGACCGTCTTGAATAAACTGCCCGAGCAGAGTTCCCGAACAGACTCCCTGAAGCAGAGTTCCCGAACAGATTGCCCGAGCAGAACCATCCTGATGCCCAAGCACAGATGGTAAGTATGCCCGAGCAGATTACCCGAGCAGAACCATCTTCATGCCCAAGCACAGATGGTAAGTATGCCCGAGCAAAACCATCTTCTTGCCCAAGCACATATGGTAAATATGCCTAAGCAGATTGCCCGAGCAGAACCATCTTCATGCCCAAGCATAGATGGTAAATATGCCCGAGCAGAGAGCCCGAGCAGAACCATCTTCATGCCCAAGCACAGATGGTAAGTATGCCTGAGCAGAACCATCTTCATGCGCAAGCACAGATGGTAAATATGCCCGAGCAGAGAGCCCGAGCAGAACCATCTTCATACCCCAAGCACGGATGTTAAATATGCTCGAGCAGATTACCCGAGCAGAACCATCTTCATGCCCAAGCACAGATGGTAAGTATGCCCGAGTAGAGTGCCCGAGCAGAACTTTACTAGTCCCAAGCGCAAGGAAACAATGCCCGAGGAGAGTTCCCGAACAAACTGCCGGAATTGACTGCCTGAGCAGACTGCCAGAACTGACAGCCCGAGCAGACAACTCGATTGCAGTGCCCATGCAGAATTTTCCTCAAGTCCGAGCACAAAGGGTCATGCACCGAGCAAGTCTCCCAACCAGGGACCAGGGCTCCCGAGCAGGTCTCCCGACCAGACGTCCCGGCCAGAGCTCCCGAGCAGATTTCCTGATGCACATTTCTTCAAGTATGACATCTTGAAGATCCCCTCTGAGTAATGGACAGGGAAAATTCGTAATTGAGTTGCCTTTGGTTGGTCCTTACACCATATGCTTTTGGCTGTTCTCTGGGAAGAACCGTCAGAAGCAGGGGACATTATGATATAGCTAAATGTATCCACCTTACTAAATGGTGACATGTGGCGTGGTTGACCCCGAATCACTTTGGGGTCTATATCAGATAGGCTCTAGAGGAGGTGATAGAGGCCTTGTAGGATTTTACTACTGGAAGGAGAGTCCTAACGCAATTCTAATACGTCAAAGGCTTATCGGGAGAGAGTCCTAGAAAAGGGAGGAGTCTGGGAGCATTCTATATGAAAAGAAAGGCCTCAGGTACACAGACAGGTTCACACACAAGCACCCAGTGCATTTTTTGCTATTCAGAGCTCTACCCTAGTAGCGAGATTCTGACTTTAGCATTGGAGCATCCTCTACCGGAACATCCCCGGTGGTCACTCCGTGTTCTATTTTGCAGGTCCATTTCCTAGCTGTAGTTCCCGATCAATATTCTAGCCGCAACACATACCTATAGATAACAGTAGATTGGTGAAGGAGAGACAAAACAAGTGGCAATCTAATTGCTGTCGCTGCTACAGCTGCTGTGACTGCCATCGTGCCCCTCGCCGTGCTCCTTCTTCTTCTTGTCCTTCTTCTTCTTCTTCTCGCCCTTGTTGCCCTGATGCTCACCTCCACCGCCTCCGATCCCATGGATCTTCTCCATCAGCCTGCCCTTGTGCCCCTCCTCCTTGTGCCCGGCACCATAGCCCCCCTCCTTGTGCTCGCCATTGTAGCCCCCAAGCCCTTTTTTGTGCTCAGGCTTGTGCTCGCCTTGCTTGTCGCCCTCCTTCTTGCCTCCGATGTGGAGGGTCTCGCCTATCTTGTTCATGATCCCTGCCATTTTCCTTTCTCTCTTGCGGTCTCTCAAACTTTGTGTGGTGAAAGATGATGGATCTGTAGCTGGAAGCTTGCCGATTTATAGGGTCTATGGGGAGAAAGGGTGAGAGAGAAGATACTCTCTTATCCGGTGATTGTGGGTTTTGATATTTTTTTATTGAAATGAATGCGCTCTTGCCACGTGTACGTGGCGTCGAGGGCCCGAGGCATGTCGGCATGTCGGACACGTACTAAAATAAGGAGTTTCAACTGGATGCCCTGTTTGAGTATTTAAACCGTCGATTCCGATATGATTAATCCGTCTATTTTTAAAACGATCTAAAAATTAATAGGTTTAGTTTTTTTTTTCAAACTGTACATTTGATTCAGTCACTTCGGTTTGAATTTTTTTGAAAGCGCATAAACCGAACCAACCGTATATAATATAACATATTTATATTTTACATAATCCTAATTATTTTTTACTAACCTAGTTATCTAACCACTCATATAAAATGGGATAAACCTTATATTCCTTGACGTAAAACATATTTTTCACTCGCCGCCTACATCTCACTAAGTGTTATTACTTATAACAAAAAAATAGTTTTTTTCTTAAAACTTATTAGCACGTTTAAGTTATTAATTTTTGGGCCTAAACTTGCCCAAAATTTAATTTGGTCCAAATCGATTAAACTGTCAAAACCGATCCGTTCAACCCACAGAAACTGAATCGTTCAACCACAGTTCGATTTTTTTTTCTCCAAACTGAGGTTGATCGGTTCGGCATTGTATTCAGCCTCCAAACCGAACCCTGCTCACCCCTAGATGCCCCTTTGCAGTTTTTCAACTCAATGCCTTGCGACGTGATCCCGCACACGTACTCGCATGCCTAGAAGCAGCAGCGAATCCGGCCTATGTACCTAAATCAGAATTTTCAGATCAGGAACGTGGCCTTCTCTTGCACTCTCCACATTTTTTAACTCGATGCCTTGCGACGTGATCCCGCACACGTACTCACATGCATCGAAGCAGCAGCGAATCCGGTCTATGTACCTAAATCAGAATTTTCAGATCAGGAACGTGGCCTTCTCTTGCACGTTCCACATTTTTTTGAAATTTTTTTAGTAAGATAACGATAGAAATGACGTGTTATAACGGATACACGTGATCTAATTAGATAAAAGTGAGTCCCGAAGGTTAAGATGTTATTTTCTTTACTTTTATTACGTTTGTTACGTCACGTTATATCTATCACTATGTAACTAAAGTTTTTTGTTATAATTGTTCTTTTTTTTTTCGTTTATTTGACTTAGTTGGACTTTTAACCAACCGGCCCTTCTATGCACCAGTGCCATGTTGCATTCCGAATTGAAAATTTGCACACCAAACCTTCTTTTCTTTATTTAAATTGAGCCTTCTTTTCTTTATTTAAATTGAGTGCATTCAATAATATCATTTCAGGCTAATTGAAATGCTGTGACTATTCTAAGAGGTTACATGCAACAACTCCATTTAATTCTTTTGCTAGTGGTCTGGCTACTTGGGATGCAGGTGCCATACAATTTGCCATCTAACTCAACAACAGGAAATGGGGACATCCAATAAAATTGGAACATAACAAGTAATAGAAATCTGGAGTGTGCAAGGATGACACGCACAAATTGAAAAATGGAAAAAACCTAGTGCACAAAACTTATTATCAAAAGTGCGGCTAGGGGCTTAATGTTAGCGAAGGTCACAGGAAGAGAAGAGAGACCAAGATTCTTGAATTAAAAAAAAAAACATGAAAAGAGGCAAAGAAACACACGAGTTGGCAAACGGAGTACCTCTTTGATACCGTGATAAAAAAAACGTGAAGAGAAAGATAATTATAATAGTGAGATGGTAAAGCTAAGTTCAGCGGAGCCAATTTATAGGCACGGGAAAACTGTCATACAAGAAACAGAAGAGTGTCCAAGAAAAACTAGAGAGCTATACAATATTTTAGACATAGGATGATACAGACTAGGCAATGGACATATTAATACATCATTATCCGTCAATGCTTCTTTTTTTTTTTTTTGGTTGAACGGAAATTTCATTACTAGTACAATAATTTACAAATTAATGTTTGGCCCTGGAAACATAGTACAATAAGTATAGCAAAAAGCACATGAATGGACAACATGGCTTTGCAAAGCAGAAAATACAAGTATTACCATTATTGAATTTTAAAAAACCATATCGAATGGTAATATGGTGGAAAAGATGTAACGGGACATCAGTTCCAGAGGCCGCATAAAATGACAGTTTATATTACTGCTGCGATTATTGTCGGATCCAACAGAGATGGAGAGGGATCTCAAGGTCATATCTGAAAGATCCGTAGCTTGAAAATCCGTCAATGCATTATCTATTGGTTCATAGTGCTAACATAATCTGGTTGGCCACTAATGAAAGATTAATATTTTGGATTATGACCTTCTCACTTTTGATTCTCTTGGTTAGAGCAAGGCAATTAACTTGATATGAAATGCATAACTTGCTGAATACTGTTTCCTAAAATGACTAGGTGAATAACGATGTAGATGGCTTTTCAAAGGATGGATAGGCAAAACATGCCTTTTTCACATTAAAATATCTACATTATCACATAGAGTGACTACTCCGATCAATGTATTATATTAATCATTCTTGGATCAACCACAACAAGTAATAGAAATCTGGTACTTTCCATGCAGAAGCTCGTCACAAAACACCATTGGTTGTCCTTTGTTTGGATAAACTGAGATTGTGAACAAAGGCATCAAGGGATATTGAACCTTCTGTTAGTATTTGCTTATATTTTTATTTACAAACTCTTTTACTAAAGCTTTAAACCTTAATTTATTTTAGTGAATGTAACTTATTGTATTAAGCCTTATCATAAGTTTATTCATAATATTTTTGGTTGTTGCTATTTTATTCTATGTGTAACCCCTAGTCTTTCTCTACTATAAAAGGAGACCACTCTTTTCAAGGAGAACACGCACAGCAAGACATATGCTTGATTTTTGGTTTTTGGACAACCTGATCTGGTTAGTTCAACAGTCTTCTTGTGGATGCACACATAGATAAGGCGAAGCTGCGAACCTTGGGTTTTATCTTGGAGGGTTCATCATTCGTTGGAACCCGTGCACAGGGAGGCGATAAAGCCTTTAGAACAGCGATTTTGTCGCAACTCTCACAGGCCGGCGTGAATTTACTTTTAATCTCTCTCTCTCTTTCGCTCGTAATATATATATATATATATATCACTACAAGAAAAAAGGGTTTTAGCGACAGACTTTTAGCCATGGAACGACTTCCGTCGCTAAAGGTGTTTTCAGCGACGGAATTTTCGTGGGTAAAAACGTTGTCCAAAAAAATATTTTACCGACGGATTAATCCGTCGGTAAAACCATTCTCGACGAACGTTTAACGACGGTCTTTTAACGACGGTATAAACCGTCGCTAAATGATTTTACCGACGGATCTTTAACGACGGGACATGTCCGTCGCTAAATGTGTTCTTAAATACCCAGATTTATCTCTCTCTCTCTTTCTCCCCCGTCTTTCCTCCCCACCAGCCCCCCACGCTGGCGACAGGCCCCCGCCTCCGTCCCTCCCCACCATGCCCCACGTCGGCGACAGGCCCCCGCCTCCGTCCCTACCCACCAGCCCCCCACGCCGGCGATAAGCCCCCCCGCCACCACCACATCGCCCTTCCCTCTCCCCTCAGATATGCCGTCCCTATTGCCACCTTGTCACCCCGCAGCTACCCCACTACTGCCACAGCCACCTCACAGTCGCACCATCATCGCCACAGTTCCTCCCCCTTTGCCGCACCACCACCCTCTGTCGTTGCCTTCTGTGCGCCACTGTCATCATCCTCCTCGCACCACCACTGCCTGAACTCACTTTTTTTCCCGATTAGAAATTATTTATCATATTGAATTAATCTGTTGTTATAATGTAATTGTATGCTAGAAATTAATCTGTTGTTATAATGTAATTGTATGCTAGAAATTATTTATCGCATTAAATCTATTGTTATAATGTAATTGTATTTAATCTATTGTAATGTAATTGTATTTGATTTGCTATAATGTAATTGAATTTAATTTGTCGTAATGTAATTAAATTTAATTTTTGTAGTGTATTGTATTGTATTGAATTTGTTGTAATGCAATTGTAACGATCAAATCCTAATTATCCCTAATTTGTTCCCAAGTAACCCTAATTGAACCAAATTAACCCTAATCAAACCATAATTATCCCTAATCTAACCAATTAACAGTAATTAACCCCGCGTAACCCTAATTGAACGAATTAACCCCAATTAAACCTGATTAACCCTAACAGAACCAATTAATTGTAATGAACCCCGATTCAACCTAATCTAACCAATTAGCCCTAATTAATCCCGATTTACCCTAATTGAACCAATAAACCCTAATTAGCCCTGATTAGCCCTAATTGAACCAATTAACCGTAATTAGCTCCAATTAAACCTGTTTGAACTGGTTAACCTTAAACCCTAAACCCTAATTAAAGCATAATTAGCCCGGATAAACCCTAACTATCCTTAATTTGTTCCCAATTATTCCTAATCAAACCGTAATTATCCCTAATCTAACCAATTAACAGCAATTAACAGTAATTAACCCCGCGTAACCCTAATTGAACGAATTATCGCAATTAAACCTGATTAACCCTAACTGAACCAATTAATTGTAATAAACCCCGATTTAACCTAAACTAACCAAGTAATAGTAATTAACCCCGCGTAACCCTAATTGAACGAATTAATCCCAATTAAACCTGATTAACCCTAACTTAACCAATTAATTGTAATGAACCCTGATTCAACCTAATTGAACCAATTAATTGTAATTAAACCCCTAATTGAATGCCCTGATCCAACCGAACCCTAAATTGAAATAATTGAACCCCTCCTAATTGAACCCTAAATTGAATGCCCCAAATCAACTGAACCCTAAATTGAATCAATAGAACCCCCTAATTGAACCCTAAATTGAAGTAATTGAACCCTAATTAAACCCCAAAATTGAATGCCCTAATCGAATCGAACCCTAAATTGAATGCCCTAATCGAATCGAACCCTAAATTAACCCCTAATTGAACCCTAAATTGAATGCCCTAATCCAACTGAAACCTAAATTGAATGCCCCAAATCAACCGAACCCTAAATTGATTCAATAGAACCCCCTAATTGAACCCTAAATTAATGTAATTGAACCCTAATTAAACCCTAAATTGAATGCCCGTGATCGAACCGAACCCTAAATTAAACTAATTGAACCCTAAATTGAATGCCCTAATATAATCGAACCCTAAATTGAAATAATTCAAGCGCATCAGATATGTGCATTTTGAACAATTTTTTCCTATTTGAACATTGATAATTTGTTTGATAATTTTAGGTTGTTAATTGTGTATTTGAGAATTGTGATTATTGATCTGTGATTTTAGGTTGTTAATTGATGATTTTAGGTTATTAGCTGTGCATTTGAAGTAATTGCGATTATTAATTGATGATTTTAGGTTGTTAATTGATGATTTTAGATTGTTAATTGTGCATTGAGCATTTGAGATATTGAGATTATTGACGGAGGATGGGACCCAATTGGATTGAATGTGTGATTTTTGTTAATTTTTATTGCATTGGGCGGCATTTGAGAATTGAGATTGTTGATGGAGGATGGGACCCAATTGGATTGAGATACCTGTTAGTTAGCGCAGACACGGACACCACGTCTGATCGACGGTGTCGACATTTAAAAAATAAATATTTTAATAAATCAATTAACCCTAATTAATTAGCTCTAACGAGCCTAACTAGTTTTAATTAACACTAAGAACCTAATAAAAATCAAAGTAGCTATAATTACCCCAAATTAGCCAAAATGAACCCAATTACGCGCATATTGATTATAGTTAGCCTAATTAGTCGTAATTTGCACTAACATAGCCCAATTAAGCCTAATTAATACTAATTAGGACTAATCAACACTACTCGGCACAATTAAACCCTAATTAGGACTAAATAACCGTAATTAGTCCTAATTAGCTATAATTATACGAAACTAGCCCTCATTAACATTAATTAGCCCTAACATAACTCAATTAAGCCTAAGTAGCCCTAATTAGGACTAATCAGCACTACTCGGCACAATTAAACCCTAATTAGGACTAAATAACCCTAATTAGTCCTAATCAACCCTAATTAGCTATAATTAGGCCAAACTAGCCCTCATTAACATGAATTAGCCCTAACATAACCCAATTAAGCCTAATTAGGACTAATCAGCACTACTCGGCACAATTAAACCCTAATTAGGACTAAATAACCCTAATTAGTCCTAATCAACCCTAATTAGCTATAATGAGGCCAAACTAGCCCTCATTAACATTAATTAGCCCTAACATAACTCAATTAAGCCTAATTCAGACTAATCAGCACTACTCGGCACAATTAAACCCTAATTAGGACTGAATAACCATAATTAGTCCTAATCAACCCTAATTAGCTATAATTAATACTCGTAATTAACCCTAATAACACAGTTAGCCCTAATTAGCCCTTGTCCTTCCCATAATTACTCCATATTGCCCAGAGAAGGTTCAATTACTCGTTGTTTACAAACCCTGCCTTCTTTATATTAGTTGTTGTTTTGAGAAGTCCATTGGCAACGAGATGGTTCAACTCGTTGCCAACGAATTCTATTTAATGTGGAATTGGTAACATATGTAACGATCTTTCTGCAGTTTTGATATTTCGGAAAGATTCTTGCATATGTTATCAATTTCTGAACGCATGCATGCATAGAAACCCTTAGTTCCCGTTCAAAGGTACTCATTACAAAGTAATGCTTTGTAATGAGCCTTTGGATGTCCAGTTTGGACAATTTGGAAAAGCTAATTGTTTATAAAACAGTGTTTTGACTCATGCTTTGTGTTCTATGTCGTGGATATTTGGTACACGTTCTCGTGTGTTTCTCCGGGTGCATACAGATCTAGTTTTCTAACATCCGTCAAACCTTCTTGAGCAAGGTTAGATGAATGTTAGAACACCTAATCGATGTCGTGTACTTGGAGAAATGCGGGGAGGTGCTGCCGAATTTTTCACAGACATGGGACTAAGCATGAGTTAAAAACTGTTTTATAAACATGTGCTTTTCTGAATGGGATAGGACCACTACCTGTTGAAGAGTGGAGGGGAAATATGTAGACATGTTGTAACATTCATGCATTCATATTTACATCGGCAATGCCTAATCACTGGTCATAATTGAAGGTGGTATACAGTACGATAATTCAGTCGTCATGTCAGTCGATCGAAGTTGGATGAAAAGGAAGAATGCTGAAGATTTTGAGTGTCGCGTTGACGAATTTCTCGACTTCGCTTATGCGCATCCTGCACATGTTGACCTTGATAAGATAAGGTGTCCGTGCGGTAGATGTGAGTTGTTGCACTGGAGAAAAAGAATTGAAGTAAAATGGCATCTTCGTCGGTACGGTTTTATGGGTGGATACACAAGGTGGACGCAGCACGGGGAAACGATAGTATTGTCGTCCAACCCGACTAGTCAAACTGAAGTTAGGGAGGAGGCACGATATGATTACCGAGATATGATTATGGATGCTGGGCATGCTAATATTGACTGGGGTGACGACAGTCCGCAACCGCCGAACGAGGGGGCTCATCAGTTTTATGAGTTGTTGAGAGCTGCGGAAGAGCCGCTGTGGGATGGAGCTCCGAAACACACACGGCTGTCTGCGGTTAGTAGGTTATTACAGTTGAAATCAGACCACGGGCTGAGTGAGAAAGGTTTTAACGAGTTTGTTACCTTAATCAAAGAAATACTGCCCGAAAGTGAAAAGCTACCGCCGTCGTACTATGACGCGAAGAAGATGATGAGGAAACTTGGGTTGAGCTATGACCGGATAGATGCGTGCAATAACGATTGTGTGTTATTTTGGAAAGAGAATAAGGATTTGTCACGGTGTCCAGTATGTGATCATTCGAGGTACAAACCGGACAAAGGGAAGAAGAAAAACATTGCATGGAAGATATTGCGATATTTCCCGATCACACCACGGCTTCAGAGAATGTACTACTCCTCCAATACTGCTGAACATATGAGGGCTCACCGTGAGACTCGCAGCAACGATGCCGATGTGCTGACACACCCAGCTGATGGAGAGGCGTGGAAGGAGTTTGACCGCAGGCATCCAGTCTTTGCTCAGGAAGTTCGGAATGTTAGACTTGGTCTGGCAACCGATGGGTTCAACCCTTTCGGTCAGTCTACCACGCCTTACTCCTGTTGGCCTGTTATTATTGTCCCTTACAACCTTCCACCAGGCATGTGCATGAAGAAGCCGTATATGTTCTTGTCGTTGCTTATTCCGGGGCCGAAGAGCCCCGGTAAGGACATAGATGTGTATTTAAGGCCGTTGATTGATGAGTTAAAACAGTAATCATGGAGTCGAAACATATGATGCATCCCTTAAACAAAATTTTCAGATGAGGGCTGCTTTGATGTGGACTATACATGATTTCCCCGCATTGGGAATGACGTGTGGCTGGAGCACACATGGGAAGCTAGCATGCCCTGCTTGTATGGGCGTGAACCCCGGTCATACGTTAAAGCACGGCGGAAAGGCCTCGTGGTTCGGATGTCACCGTAAGCTTTTGCCACCGGGCCATCAGTTTCGTAGGCAGAAGGATAAATTTGACGGGACAATCGAGCGTGAGGTTGTCACACTGGACTACCCATCTGGTGAAGAAGTACTCTCACACCTGGAGGCACTTGATACTGACATACCACACGGTAAGGGTGTGCCGGATCAGAAGATTGCAGGGTTCGGGAAAGAGCACAACTGGAGAAAATTTTGTATCTTCTGGGAGTTAGCCTACTGGAGGACGCTCGTTATCCGAAACAACATGGATGTGATGCATATTGAGAAGAACGTTTTTGATAATGTGTTCAACACAGTGATGAATGTCAAGGGCAAATCGAAAGATCACCTTAAAGCGAGAAGGGATCTACAACAGTTGGGTGTACGCCGTGAATTGCATCCTCGGACAGTCAGTGGGAGGACCATACTTCCGAAAGCACCTTACTGTCTAGACAAGAAACAAGTGGAGAAGGTCTGTCAGTGGGTTAAGAATTTGAAGCTTCCGGATGGGTTTGCGTCCAACATATCTCGTTGTTGCAATGTATCGGAATGCAAGTTCCAAGGGATGAAGAGTCATGACTGCCACGTATTCATGGAGAGATTCATTCCTATTGCCTTCCGGGGACTGTTGCCACGGGTTGTTTGCGAGACTTTGACTGAATTATCTCATTTCTTTCGAGATATATGCTCTTCTACGATCCGGGTGAGTAACATGGAAGTGCTTGAGAAGAACATTGTGGTGACGATTTGCAAGCTGGAGAAAATCTTCCCACCTTCGTTCTTTGATTCAATGGAGCATCTGCCTGTTCACTTGGCATATGAAGCTAAGATGGGTGGACCCGTGCAATATCGGTGGATGTATCCCTTCGAGAGGTAATCCTTAAATTGTTACAGTTGTTCGTTTACACTTAATGCGACATCTGTTATCATTCATATTCCACCTAACTCGATTCGCTAAACTTCTAGGTTCATGTTCCATTTAAAGAAAAAAGTCCGTAATAAGGCTCGGGTTGAGGGCTCAATTGCGGAGGCTTACGTAATGGAAGAACTTGTAAACTTTTGTAGTCAATATTTCGGGCCTGATGTTGGTACAAGGTTAAATCAACTAGGCCGAAATGACCCCGGAGCAAGCACAAATTTGGAAGGGCAATTGTCAATATTCAAGCAGCCAGGGAGTCCGTTCGGCCGAACGTATACTCGATGGCTAACGGATGAAGAGTACAGTGCTGCAACAATATATGCCCTTCTAAATTGCGATGAAGTTTCGGCATTCGTTGAGTAAGTTAAAGTCTTAATTCACTTACATTGCTGTACATAATTGAAAGTGTGTGTTAAGTGAGTCAACTATATTGGTTTGCAGTGAGTTCGATGCGGAATCTTTAATCACTGATCCCGCTGGACTTGAATCTCATCGGAAATCACAATTTGTACAGTGGTTCAAAATTCGTGTAAGATTGTTTAACGAAATTATATTATGTGTTATATACAGTTCTGTGGCCAATTAGTATACTGATTTATCCTTAATTTTTACCGTCATCTACAATAGGTTCAGTCAATGGATAGACCAGTGGCCTCCTGCTTGAAATTACTAGCCGAAGGCCCTAACAAACAAACATCCTGTTATGGAGGCTATATCATCAACGGGTTTAGGTTTAACGTAAAAGATGATGACCGAACAAAACAAACCCAAAACAGTGGAGTCTTGGTCAACGGCGACTGTTATGCCGAGAATTGCATGGATTTTTACGGAGAGCTAGATGAGATTGTTGAGCTAACATATCTGGGTTCCCAAAACCGCCTGGTAATGTTCAAGTGTACGTGGTTCGATGTCACATGCAGTAGAGGAATCCGTGTTAGCTCTCAAGGGATTGTAGATGTCAATGTCAAGTCAAGACTTGCATCAGACGAGCCCTTTGTGTTTGCTAGTCAAGCTGTACAAGTCTTTTACGCGGAGGACGTCGCCAATCCCAAATCTCATTGGTATACAACTATCAAGTCCAAGAAATTGCCCGTGACATATGACAGTGAGCTAGACTCCTTTCAAGCCGACCAACCACGTGTCTTGTTCCCTGTTGAGGTCAACAACGAGGAGGACGATCTTCCTCTTCCAACAACACTTCTTGTAGGAGAAGAAGTCGTAGATGATGACGCGGAAGACGTGGAAAGTGTTGGAGATGATGTGACCGAGTCTACTGATGAAGAGGATGAATTAGAAGATGAAGAGGACGACGAGTCCCACGAAGAAGAGGACGACGGGGAAAGTGATGAAGATGATTCGCAAACTGAAAATGATTGACTTGTAATGTTGTAACATCACGGGAAAAATGTAGTAACTTTTAGAACTTGGTGTTTAATGATGTGTTTTTGCACATCCGTTCATATGTATATATATAGCTATTGTGCCGATGATGATTTTTGCCAAATTATTGTTTTTAACGTGTTAATGTCTTTGTAATTTATCTATATGAAGTCAGATATGGATAGGATACGGGCTATTCGTGGCCGGGCTGGACGCCGAGCTGCTTCCTCCCCGGTGGGTCCCACCTCGTCATTGCCTACTGATGACGAGGCACAGAGTGATCGCGGACAGCAGATGGGGCCCAGCCCCAGCCGTCGCCGTCGCCCCAGCCCCAGCCCGAGCCGTCGCCCCAGCCCGACGCAGATTCATCCCACACGCGCGTGCATTCTCCATCTTCCGTGGGTTCTACCTCAGGTATAGTTGATAACGGTGTTTCGTACATTTTCGCTAGCCTTATATTTGAACTGTATTAATGTCTGTGTTTTGTAGGATCTCGACGAGGCCGTGGTCCGACACGCGGGGTACGCATCGACCCCCAGCGTAAACAGAGAGTTACGCTCACGCAGGAGGGCCTGTAAGTACTAAAAATATCACCTCATGCCTTATATTTAAAATTTTGGGGTGTTAATTTATATTTGAACTGTATTAATTTATTTATTTACTTCTTTGGCAGGATCCTGGAGAATCAGGCGAGGACGAAGATCGGCGTTCTTGTGAAGGGCCGATTCTTCGAGCCACGCCTGTACTGGAAGGACTGGGATGCCGCTGCGAGGGAGGCCTTATGGGAGGAGTGGCTGGTACGGTGAAGTATTTTTTTCAGCGTTAGTAAATGTTTAATTACAGTTTGTTTTATGTTGTTAATTTGTGTTATTGAATGCCTTACAGGAGGGGTTCACGTTTGACACGCCTCAGCAGCAGGTACTGGGGCAGCAGGCTTTCTTTGCCTACATCGGCAAGAATTACCGCCGATGGCTCCACGATGCACGGGACCGGGCGAAGAAGGCGCTGCCCGCGGGTGCCCCGATGACGGACATGACGAGATATCCCCCACATTGGATATCTCACCGTGTATGGGGGAGATGATAGATCGGTGGGCTGCGGATCCAGGTTGGGACGCCAAGAGTAAGAGCGGGGCTGAGAACAGACAGAACAGAGATCCGACGCACACGGGGGGGTCGGTGCCACACGACATCGTCCGACACATGAACGCGGTCGAGCACCCGGATCTGGAGGAGGATGAGGTCATAGCTCTGACCTATAATCAGACGCACGTGCGGAAGAAGGACAAGGACGAGACGCACCGGGCGGGCGACTATATTTCAGATATTGCCCGGCGGATCGATGTGAGTCAATTTATTTAAGTTGTTAATGTTTTTTCTTTCTATCCTCAATGTCTGTTTCGTTAATTAATGCCCTAACATATCGTTAAACCACTATTTTTGCAGGCCTCGTATGAACAGCTAAGGGGGTCCGAGCAGCAGTCCGGACAGCCATCAGCGTCCACTAGTACGGCTGCGAGTACTGGGGGGTTGAAGCGATGGCTGGATACGCCGGAGGTCGTGAATCGGCCGAAAGGCCGCATACGCGGCCTGCCTAGCACGACTGCTCGTGCCGTGATAGGAGCGTCCTCACCCCCTGCTGCCCCTCCACAGACACCGGCTCCTCGTCCTCAGTTGGACGACGAGGAGATCCAGCGCATTGCTACAGTGGTGGTGAGGATGATCAGGGAGCAGGGCACTGTTGGACAGGCCGAGCCGGCCCCGGATCAGCAGGATCCAGATCCGGGACTCGGCAACCCCTGATGAGCCCCTTCCCGTGCCCGTTCCTAGCTTCCCCCCCCCCCCCCGTGCCCGGCTTGTACTCTTCTCCCCTCTCCTAACCGGCTGTATCCGGTTCCCGGCTTGTACATATATGAGTTTTTTTTATAATAAATATTTTTTATAATTGATTATATATATTTCTTTCTGTATTGATTATTGCGCGTTGTTGTTGAGAATTGAAAATTGTATTACAGGTCTGGGTAATTGAAAAAAAAAATTTCAAAAAAAAAATTGACTTTTGGCGACGGATTAATTCCGTCGCTAAAAGTATTCCTACAATCAGTTATTTAGCGACGGAATATTCCGTCGCTAAATAAGTTTTTTAGCGACGGAATATTCCGTCGCTAAAATATTTTATCCGTCGCTAATTTGACAAAAAAGAAAATAAATTAAAATTCTAAAAATATAATTAGCGACGGAATATCCGTCGCTAATTAAAAATAAATCCGTCGAAAAAAATGACATATTTAGCGACGGATTTAAAACATTCCGTCGCTAAACTATTAGTGACGGGCTTTTATACGAGGGATTTTTAGCGACGGTGAATCCGTCGCTAATTCTTTTAATCACGGATTTTGGGCTTTTAGCGACGGATTTTCCTATCGCTAAAGGCCTGTTTTCTTGTAGTGTATATATATATATATATATATATATATATATATATATATATATATATATATATATATATATATATATATATATGGGGAAAGTGAATATGTTGCTAGCCTTAGGCAACTTGCCTAAGGCTAGCGACTAAAACTACGTCGTTTTCTTTTGTTTTGCACGGTTTATTAATTTTGTTTTACCTCTCGCCCCTAACTCTCTCTCTTTATCAGATCTTCCCACACCGCCCCATTGCCACCCATCATCTGCCGACCAACCTCGCACCGGTGAACCATCGCCCCCCACCGTCATAAACAACCGCCAATGTATAGACCTGTCACCGCCGATCCATTCTCCCCTGCAGCATTAGATTACGCCGCTTTTATCTACTCTCCCGCCAGCCGTCCTCCGTAATTGTTGTCACCTCTGTTCCCTGTCGGCCTCCATTGCTGGCGACCCACCACCCCACCATCACCAAAAACTACAACCATACCGAAACCCACCACTGCCGACCTTCTGTCCTCCTGCCAAGTTCACAGAAATAGCCACAGTCACCTCCCAATTGTCAGTCTCCTTCACCGATGACAGAACACCTACCACTGCCCCCAGAACACTAGCAAAACCACCACATCACCAACATCAACCATTCACCTCCACCAACCAAGATTGACGAAATCATCGATAACACCAACATCAAGTCCTTTCCACCGATCAATTGAAAAACCACTCCTAACTCTGTCGTCGCCATTGTTATGGTCATCCTCAACTTCGGTGTTCATCATTTTCTTTATAGATTCTCATAAACAAATTTAGAATATTTTCGAAGATCTCTAATTTAAGAAATGTGATGATTAAAATATAAATATTCCCAATTATAATTAATGAACCCATTTTTGCATTTCTGAAACTCAGAAGACGGGCGATGATGGGTTTGTGCAATGTAATGGTGGCAGTAATTTGTGATCTTGTTGGTGGTGGGTGTGATCTGTGATGATGCACTGGTGGTTTGTAAGAGTGTCGGCAGTGCGAATTTGTGTGTGGTAGCAGTGGTTTGTGATGATGAGGGTGGGGTGTCATTAACAAGGGAGCTTGCCTGACGATTGGGGGTAGGTGATAGTGGTCGAATTTGTGATTTGGTACCGTTAATTTGTGAAGGTGGGGCTGGTGGGTCGTCAGTTTGGTGGCTGGCAGTCGACGATGGCCGGAAATAGGGCAATTGTGTTTTCTGGGCAGATCTATGTGAATGATGAATGAGCCAACAGGGATAGAGAAAAAAAAGAAAAAGAAGAATTAGAGAAATAGTACAAAACGACGTAGTTTTAGTCGCTAGCCTTAGGCAAGTTGCCTAAGGCTAGCAACGTATTCACTTTTCGATATATACATATATATATATATATATATATATGTATATATATATATATGTATGTATGTATTTATGTATGTATGTATGTATATGTATGTATGTTTATGTATGTATGTGTATGTATGTATATATATGTATGTATGTATGTATGTGTATATATATATATGTATATATGCATGCCTAATATATTTATTTAGCCATACGTTTTGATAATTTTTATGGTTAGGCAATTACATGCTGAAACCAAAAAGATAACCCTACAGAAAGGGGGGTGAATAGGGTTTTAACACTATTTTAAAAAATTAACAAGTAATCACTACAAACTTAGAGAAACTATGAAGAACACTTAAAGAGCTTCAAACAACAAACCTCAAACATAATATCTCAAATAAGCAAACTAACTAATCTTAACACAAGTATAAAATAAAATTTTTGTAAAGAGATGAGGGTTTAGAGATACTTGACGCTTGAGATTTAGATGGTTCGGTTTAAATTACCCTCAAGCCTATGTCCACCCATTCAAGAAAGTCCCTTGAGAGGTTCTAGAATCCACTAGTATGATCTTTATTACGGGTCAAGATCAAACCTCTTACAATCCCTTGATGTTATACCCACATCAAGAACAAGCTTTGACAATCGTAAAGCTCCAAAGCTTGACAACCTCAAGCTTTGATACAAGAAATTTAGATGAAGAATTGTGTACAAAGATTCACTCTCAATAAGTAAATGAGTACAAGTTTAAGTTCTAGAACAAGAGAGATGAGTGTATGATGACTTATGAAAGTTTATATATCTCAAATGTAAGCTCACAATAAATACTCTCTTGAATTGGATGAAACAATGAAAAGCAAGAGAGATTGAACAATTGCTTTGAACTTTGAGTATATGCAAGATAAGAGAGCTTTAAATGCAATTGATGAATCAAAACTATGCCCAAGATGAGTTTATATAGGGGCGGGAATTAATATGACCGTTTGGAAGTAGGTAAGGCATTTATTGCGCCAAATGGTAAACGCAGTCGACTGCATTGCACCATTGCAGTCGACTGTATTCCCAAAGTAGCCGTTAGAAATTCAAAATTTCCAA
Source organism: Escallonia herrerae (assembly GCA_033070095.1). Classification (NCBI taxonomy): domain Eukaryota; kingdom Viridiplantae; phylum Streptophyta; class Magnoliopsida; order Escalloniales; family Escalloniaceae; genus Escallonia; species Escallonia herrerae. The sequence goes on along the minus strand of JAVXUP010003200.1, from coordinate 53,641 downwards.
TTGCAGTCGACTGTATTCCAATACAATAGACTGTAATAGGCTATGAAAGTCATTACAGTCGACTACATTGGAATGCAGTCGACTGCATTCCAATGCAGTCGACTGTATTCCTGAAATGCAGTTTAAAAGTTTATGAATGCAAGGAAAACTTATGGGCAAATTCTAGGTCAAAGTCAGGGATACGATCAACTCTCTATGTCTAGTTACAAAGAAAGGAATAAACACAATTGTAAAAATCAATCAAAGTATTTCCTCTTTGATGCGTTCAGTTGAGTGTTTTTGATCGATTTGCTTGTCTAATTGTCCATTTGCATAAGTATGAGATTGTCCCTATTGCTTCATCAATTCAATGCATGCTAGACAACATAATCATCAATGTTAGTTATCATCAAAATCAAATATAATTCTAGGTTAAATAACCGTAGGGTTAACACATGCTTTATTCATATTTTATGATTAATTGTTATATTAAGTTAATGTAGCAAATCCAAGCTTTATTTCCAACATTCTAAAGGCTTTATTTAGCTTTGATTTGTCACTTTTGATAAATTGAGTTTGCAATTTTTTTTGTTTTTGTTTAGTTGGTTGTGCTAGGAATTGAACATTTATTATTTTGGACTATGATTTATTAACTCGGTGTTACTGTGTCATTACTATTCACATACTGTTCATATTCTTGGTTATTACTGTTCACATACTGTGTCATTACTATTCATTAGTGTTCACATTCTTGGAAGGTTAACGTTCAAACTTTCTTAAACTATTTTTAGTGTTAAGAATTTTTTTTTTACTTTTCAATACACTATTTAATTAATTTGTTTAGCTCTCTTTACTATTTATATTTTAGTCAATTTTGAAAACAAGATATCGAGACCTAGCCTTTTATTCTCTCAGCCAATTTTCTTTGCCTTAGCTATTCTATGGCTTTTATGATGCAACCATCACCCTTAAACCGAAAAGTTCAATGGACAAAATTTTAAAAGCCAGCAAAGACAAATGAAATATTGGCTTACCATTTTAGGCTTTATATCAGCAATAGAGGAAAACAGTAGTCAACCTAGGGAGTCGAGTTCTTGGTATACTCCGAACAAATTGAGTTTCATTCCATAATAGAATCCTAAGTGCCCTTTCCGATCGTCTTTATGATGTCTATCATGCAACAAAAAATGCTAAGAAACTTTGAAATCTTTAACAAGGTGAATATGATATTGATGATGCCAGTATAATACGTTTTAATGCGTTTACGTTTAACAAGTTTATTATGGCCGAGGAAAAAGTAATTAGCGACCAAATGCATGAATTTCAAGACCATTTGTGGGTTGTTGAGGAGAATGGCTCTAAGTTTAGCGAGGATTATAAAGTATCTTGCCTTATAAACAAACAAATTTCCTCCTTATTGATCCGACTTTGCTAAAGGTTTTAGACATAAATAAGGAACATTGACTTTGAACCGAGCCTTCAATTCCCTAAAATAGAAGAAAAGCATATGGAAAGTATTAAACATAAGGAAGCAATCTCGAACCCCAAGTTAATTTGGTGAAAAATAATATAACTCCAAACACACCGCACCACCTTAGGCCTAAGGGGAATAACTTTAGAAACAATAATAGGCGGACCAAGGCAACAACAATTTTCATTATAGAAAATCCCGCCACAACAACTTCCTAACCAATATTTTCCTCAAAACAATAATAACCAACCCACAAACCTTCCAAGAATGCAAAGGGTTCTAAGGGAAAAGGAAAGAAGAGACCATGTTACGTGTGCGGAAGGACCAATCATATAGCTTTTTTACAAATAGTTGAGGAGTACGAGCCAAATGGTAGAAACCAAGGAGATCAAGTCAACATGTTGATCGATGATGAACCTCCTAATAGGTTTGATCCTAATCCTTGCTTAGTGAACTATATTTATCAAAGTAATCATTGGTGGTTAGATTCGGGTGCTAATATACATGTTTGCTTTGATCGTGCACTATTCAAAACTTATCAGAACTCAAGTAGAGGAAGTGTGACACTAAGAAATGATACAACCGTACAAGTGCTAGGAATTGGAAGAGTTGATTTAAAGATAAAATCGGGAAATTAATGCTTAACGAGGTACGTCATGTTCCTAAAGTCAGTTAAATCTGATTAGTGGATCATCCTTGGTCCAACAAGGATACAAAGTTGTAATGGAGTATAATAAAGTTGTGATAACTAGGAACAATGTATTTGTTGGAAAATGTTATGTTTGTGATGGATTGTTTAAAATAAGAATCTTGATTAATTCAACTGAAAGTTCTCCTTTAGTTTTAAATGTTGAATATAGTGAGACATGGCATGAAAGGTTAGGACATGTAAACTATGAGAAGGTTAAGAGGTTGATATTCCAAAAGCAAATGTAGATATTAAACGTAAGTGTAAAATTTGTGTAGAAGCAAAGCAACCAAGAAAACCTCGCAAACCAGTCTATTGAAATACAAGCCTTTTAGAACTTATGCATAGTGATGTATGTGACTCAAAGCGAACTCCCACTCGAGCAGACAATAAATATTTTGTGACATTTATAGATGATTTCTCAAAATAATGTTACAGTTATCTAATGAAGACCAAGGATGAAGTGTTTGGCAAGTTTAAAGTATATAAGAATGAAGTTGAAAACCAACTATAAAAGAAAATAAAGGTCCTTAGGTCGGATAGAGGTGGGGATTACACGTGGAGCGAGATTAAGAACTTCTGTGAAGATAGTGGGATAATACATGAATTAACACCCCCTTATTCACCCTAATCAAATAGTGTAGCCGAGAGGAAAAACTGAATATTGTTAGACACGGTTAATGCAATGTTGTTAAATTCTTGTGCACCCGAGAACTTGTGAGGGGGAAGCCGTCTTATCATCTTGTTTCATACTAAATAGAGTGATTGTTAAGGATCATGACAAGACTTCATGTGAGCTTTAGAAAAAGAGATCTACAAGTCTAGATATCCTAAAAGTGTGGGGGGTGTTTAGCTAAGGAAGCTATGAATAATAACTAGCAACTTGACCAGATTTTTCTCTATTTCTAAGGGGAGAAAAAAAAACCTTTTTTCCTCTCTTTACCCCTTTAACACTTCCAAAGTGCAACGCCCCTCTGGTCACCCTTCCATGCTTTTACACGCATAAGGCGGCAGCTGATCTTGGATGAAAATACCTATGTGGTATTTTAAATGGATTATGTGTTGTTTTCTTTAGAGGAGTGTACAGTGTGTCCAGTGGCAGAAGTGGTGGGATGATGACCAAGTTGCGGCGGCAGGCGACCTATCCTCAAATCTTGATTGGGGATGACGACCTAAAAGTTCTAGCCTCAATCTCATTGGATCTAGTCAAATCATAATAGATTTGAATGATTAATTCGATCTACATTCTTAAAACAATGGATGTTTGAGCAATACTTGTTGCTTAGAAGAAGAGGCTTTAATTTTCCAGGCCAAGTATATCTTCGCGGGCGATGACCAGAGTCCTCATCGATGACTTGTTCCATATGCAGTGGAAATGATATGGTCTGGATGGGGTTATAGTCCTTCGGCACACTTCATAATTTTTCAATGTTGCTCATTGCCTTATATTTGTTTTAGTTTTTATGGGGTGCAAGTAGTGCTAGTAGCATTCTTTGGGGCGCTTTGTGTAGCGGTTCGTATCTTCTAATTCCAGGGTTTTGTTTTGGGTAATTTGTGATGTCTTTGGGGAGGGAGGGAGGGAGGGAGGGAGGGAGGGGTGGGGAGATAGAATCTTAGGGGTCTGGAGATTTTCAGAGGGGGGGGGGTCGAGGCCCTAGGAAGGGGAAGGGGTCAAAGGTATTTTGGGGGGTAGGGGGTGGGGGTGTTAGGGTTTCTATGATGAATGCCCCTGTTGTGTGTGGTCGTTCACCTGTTGTGTATGCTAGGCTGTTTCTTCACCCTGTCTTGTGGCAATTTGTTCCAGTGTTTGAAAGTATAAGGTTGCAGACTTTCCGTGTTGAAGACCTCTTAGTTGTGTTGTGTGCTTCTATAGATGGTTGAGTTCACCTTTGGTCGTGCGGTTCTTGGTTGTGTCCTCCAATGATACTAATTGTAAATTATTATTTCTGCTTTGTCCATCAAGTATTATTTGTAAACCTTTAGACTTCGCGTGTTACTTTAAGTTGGGCTAAAGTGGGGATATGCTCTGGTTTAACTTAATATAATGTATACATGGTTTATTAGGTAACTTGTTACTTTTTGACCTTTGTGGGTCATGTATACAGAGTCACGGGAATATCGTGATTTAATGTTTTGATAGCTCTGTTGTAGAGCGACCTAAAGCAACTCTGTAATCTTAATTATCAATGCAATTCTCCTATTCTACCAAAAAAAAAAGGTAGCTATGAATTGTGTGGCACGTTCCAACAAAAGAGGACCTCGTGGCTCGCATACAGTGCATGGGGATTTTAACTATGCAACATGTCATCAACGGGGGAGTGTGAAAAACATGGCAGAGACTGATTAAAAGCTTAAGGAAAAAGGGCAAAAGATGCCCTCTTAGATCTAGACACACAACAAGACCGGATCAAATCAAAAGATATAATATGAAGTGGATGAAGAATCCGATTCTTCATCTTACGCTTGGCAATAAATACAAAATGAGAGCTCTCGAGGTTCAAAAAGTGTACTCTTTTTTTTTTCCTATACAATTTTGACGACATAGGAGAAAGTCCTATTAACCCTTTACTCTTACGCCACACAGAGCAAAGAGGTAAAAGAAGCATGCATGTACACGTGACATCTTTGTATTGGATCATTTTGAGTTCCTATCAAAATTCAAATCAATTGTTAGATTATTTTTTTCTAAGTCTCATAAGTTGTTTAATCTTAATTATAATATCAATTCTTTTTTAAATTGAAAGTACTATTTTTATTATATATATAATTCTTATTCCTTCTTTCTTCATAGAGGCCTTCAGCTTCTTATTTGCTTAGCTATGGACTGAGTGCCTTAAGTATCTCAACAATAAGATAGGAGGGAAAGAAGTGCCGGAGTCTGACATCCAAGCCACTTGTTTTTTTTTTTTGTCGAAGTCACTTTTTTTTTTGTCAAAGTTGCTTTTCTTTTTGTCATTATGAGTTTCGGGAATATCCCCATTTATAAGTCTGAGAGTTTTTATATTTATATTAGAAATTAGTTTTGAAGATAGAATACTTTTAAGGACATGATTGTCAAAATAAAGTCTTAGTAATTTAGTATATTGATTAGGTAGAATTTTAGAATGATTAGAATTAATTTTTAAATTATTTTTTTTCTTCTAAATCAAAAGTATTATTTTTGTTTTTTATTTATATGAGTTTTTATATTTATATTAGAAAGTAGTTTTGAGATACCATAGTCAATATTAAGTCCTAATAAGTAAGTATAATGATAAAGTAGAGTTTTAGAATAATTAAAATTAATATTTATAAACTTTTAAGGACGCAAAAGTAAAAAAAGAAGTCTTAATAGATTAGTATATTGATCAGGTAGAATTTTAAAATGATTAGAATTAAGTTTTAAAGTAAATATGACTTACTAATATAGAAGTTAATTAATCTTAAAATAACGATCTGATGACGTGTCATACAAAGAAACGATGATGCGTCTCACGAAGAAGTTATCAATACTTTTCTCGCTTCTCTTATTATATATATATATATATATATATATATATATATATATATATATATATATATATATATATATATATATATAGGGCTAATTACACCCATGTCCCTGAGGTTTGGGGGTAATTACACGCGAGGACACAAAGTTTCACAATGTAACATACGTGACCAAAAACGTTAAAAAAAGTAACACTTTTATCCAACCGTCAGTATTCCGTCCAAAAAGTATAATTTTCGTCATTACGTATTTTGAAAATGACAATACTACCCATGTACAGTATATCGTCACAAAAAGTATAATTTTCTCTCTCCACAATTTAAACCCTAAATCTGAAGTCACCGCCGGCAGCCTCCCTCCGCCGCCCCATGCCGCCAGCAGCCCCCCTTCCCACCACCGCCGGCCACAAACTCAACTGATCAGACCACCATGACCCAACAACGGGCCACCACCGTAGGCACCAATCTCCTGCTCGACGCCTTACACCATTTTCGGCGAGGGCAAATGGCCAACAACGGCCACTGCTATTCTTCACCGGCGATTGCCACCAACCAAACACCAATGTACATCCCCATCGATCAACCCGCCCATGGCTGGCGACATCACAACCGCAACTGCTCTCTTCCACAGATCGGCCCACCCACCGTCGCTGTCGGAGCAGACCCATCACCAGGCATCGATCGCACCGGTGGGCGCAATGGTGCAAGCCCATCGTGGTGGTGATGGCGCTGCCTTGCTAGTGGTCACGGTGGCGCGCATCTCGATGGAGGAGGCCGGTGTCACGACGTAGCTCGGTGATGCTTGCGATCTCAGACGGCGCGGGGTACGGAGGTATGGCGACCGCGACAGGCAGATCGGTATGGCGACCGCGACAAGCAGATCGGTATGGCTACCGCGATCTTGCGGCGCCGGTGCCTCGCCGGAGGGCCTGCTACTGCGTTGACGGGGAAAGGGGAAGGCAGTCGGCGTGGGGGGTGTGGGTGCTGGGTGTGGGGAGGAAGAGGCAGACGCGTGGGCGTGGGGTGGGGGCGCGAGGGGGGTGGGGTGGGTGCTGGGTGTGGGGAGACGAAGAGGCAGACGCGTGGGGGTGGGGTAGGGGCGCGGGGGGTGGGGGTGGGTGCTGGGTGTGGGGAGAGGAAGAGGCAGACGCGTGGGGGTGGGGGTGGGGTAGGAGCGCGGGGGGGTGGGGGTGGGTGCTGGGTGTGGGGAGAGGAAGAATAAACAGTAAATTAAGTGGGTAATTGATTTTAAAGTCAGGGGCAATCAAGTCTTTTTGTTAAAACCGTTAAGTATTTTTGTATTCCGTTAATCAATGGACATAAGTGTTACATTTTGAAACTTTGTGTCCTCGCGTGTAATTACCCCCAAACCTCAGAGAAATGGGTGTAATTAACCCATATATATATATATATATATATGGTGAAATCATACAGTAATAAGCACACATGAAGTCATCACATTCAATGCAACCCCTCCTTCTACCCACATTTTCAACCTATATAATAAAAGCTGACATGATAATCCTTTGCTTGCTTTTCTTCCCTTTTATTCATAACGAGTACTAGTATTCTTCATTCCAGCGAAACTCCATCCACCTGCAACGTAAAGAACCACCTCAGACTCAAGAGTGCAATCCACAACTCCCCAAAACACGAGATAATTGTTCCTAGTTCTTGTGCTACAGAATTTCTGATCAGCAACACTTATTTATTTTATCTTCAACCACAAAAGAAGTAGAGTTTATAGGTCAACATTTGAATTTAACAAAACTTCACTCGATCTCTACCCATGCATGGCTCTGCCATTTCTGGCGACACTTCGATTGGTGACACTAGTTTTGCAGATGTCGATCACCTAGAAATTCATAAGAACACACAGATCTCCGGTGACAATTCTAATGTCCTGTAGCTGACTCGAACATCTCACACACATTCTCTTGTGTTGAAATGTGATAACAATAAGGAAAAAATATGAAGCGACTGATGAGCATACCTATAGATAATAGCAGATCGGTGGAGAAGAGACAAAACAGGTGGGGATCTAATCGCTGTCGCTGCTGCTGCTGCTGTGACCGCCGTCGTGCCCCTCGCCGTGCTCCTTCTTCTTCTTGTCCTTCTTCTTCTTCTTCTTCTCGCCCTTGTCGCCCTGATGCTCACCTCCACCGCCCCCGATCCCATGGATCTTCTCCATCAGCCCGCCCTTGTGCCCCTCCTCCTTGTGCTCGCCACCGTAGCCCCCCTCCTTGTGCTCGCCACTGTAGCCCCCATGCCCTTCCTTGTGTTCAGGCTTGTGCTCGCCGTGCTTGTCGCCCTCCTTGTGGCCTCCGATGTGGAGGGTCTCGCCGATCTTGTTCATGATCCCTGCCATTTTCCTTTCTCTCTTGCTGTCTCTCAAACTTTGTGTGGTGAAAGATGATGGATCTGTAGCTGGAAGCTTGCCGATTTATAGGGTCTTCGGGGAGAAAGGGTGAGAGAGAAGATTCCCTCTTATCCGGGTAATTGTGGGTTTAGATATTCTTACATTGAAATGAATGCGCTCTTGCCACGTGTACGCGGCGTCGAGTCACGTACTTCAGGCTCCCAGTTTTATTGTACAATTTTCTACGTGTACCGCGGCGTCGAGGCACGTCGGTGGTACCGCACACGTAGTGCATTCGGTGAAGCAGCGAATCAGATTCAGTGCTGTTTTTCAACTCAATGCCTCCCGCACACGCATACGCACTCGCATGCATCAAGCAGCGAATCCGGTCTATTCACCTAAATTGGGATTTCCAAATGGGGTACGTGGCCTTCTCTTACTCGCTCTACAAACTTTTGAAAAAATTTGAGTGAGATGACGATGGATAGACATGAATTAGGATTCCTTGATGTAATTCATGGTTATAGCAGTGGTGGTGTGATCCTAAATAAGAGCGAGGGAAGAAAGAGAGTTTACATCTCTCTCTCTCTTTTTCCTCTCTCATTTGGGATCACAGTACCCTGCTGTAAGTATGGATTACATTAGGGAATCCTAATCCATAAACATGACATGTCATAACGACCGACGAGGTTTAATGATAGAAAGTGAGTCCGAAAGGTTAAGATTTTATTTTTATTATATTTATTATACCACATTATATCTATCACTGTTGAACTAAATTTTTTTCTTATAATTGTTCATTTTTTTTGTTTATTTGAATTAGTTGGGCTTTTAACTAACCCGCTCTTCTATGCACCAGTGCCATGTTACATTCTGAATTGAAAATTTGCACTAAACCTTCTTTTCTTTATTTAAAAAGTTACATGCAACAACTCCATTTAATTATTTACTAGTGGTCTGGCCTCATGGGATGCGGGTGCCACACAATTTGCCATCTAACTCAGCGACAAGAAACGGGGACATGTGATAAAATTGGAACGATACTAACAAGATTAGCATGGACGGTGCGCAAGGATGATACGCATGAGTAGAGAAATGCAAAAAACATTATTATCAAAAGTGCGACTAGGGGCTTATCGGTAGCGAAGGTCACATGAAGAGGAGAGACCAAGATTCTTGAATTCAAAAAAAAAAAAAAAGAAATACATGAGTTAACTGGGCAAACGGCGTACCGCTTCGATACCATGATAGAAAATATGAAGGGAAAGATAATTATAATATTAAGATCGTAAAACTGAATACATCGAAGCCTTTTTATATATAGGCACGGAAAGTTAATCCTAAAAGAAACAGAAGAGAGCGTCCTAAATAAACATAAGAGCTATACAACATGTTAGACACAGGCTGATAAGAACAACGCAATAGACATATTAATACATTATCTATCAATGCATGCATTATCTATCAATGTGGTTCATAGTGCTAACATGCTCTGGTTGGCCACTAATGAAACATTAATATTTTGGTATTGAAATACAACATGTACAGGTAGATAACAATTGGATTATGACCTTCTCACTTTTGATTCTCTTGGTTAGAGCAACGCAATTAACTTGATATGAAACGCAGAACTTGCTGAATACTGTTTCTAAAAATGACTAGGGGAATGCCAATGTCTTTTCCAAGCATGTATAGGCAAAACAAGCCTTTTCACATTAAAATATCTTCATTATCATAGAGAGTGAGTACTCCAATCAAGCAATTATATTAATCATTCTTGGATTAAACACAAGAAGTAATAGAAATCTGGTGTTTTCCATGCAGAAGCTCGTCATAAAAAGCCATTGGTTGTCCTTCGCTTGGATGCAGTGAGATCGTGAACAAAGGTATCAAGGGATAATGAACCGTCAGCCCTTGACTCCAAATGGTTGTCGAGCTTCGTGTTATTATTCCTTTCATTGCTTGCTCTTAACATATTAATTGTCACACGCTGGTACTTCTGCTTTGGGACTACGAAAACTGTGCTGTAATACTTCACACCACCTGTTCTGTGACGGGGCCAAGGGGAAGAGTTGCAGAGCGTACTTACAAATGAGGAATATGTACTTCATCTTCATGGAATTTTCAGATCTCAGTTAGGGTCCCAATTCCGGTATAGTTATTATTTTGACTTCGTAATTAAAAGTTTTCAGTTAGTCTTGTGGTGTAATTTTCTAAAAATCAAATGTTTCGCTTATTACATTTTCAGCGTTTGGTCTTTTTTGTGTCATATCAGCTGTTGGGGAATCATATTTAAAGATGTTCCAGACTTAAAACCGTGCTAAAGTAATACTGGGACCATATAAAGCAACAAAGCACCAAGAGAAAGACAATGCACCAACAGGAAAGCAAGGCAACATAGATAGACTGCAGATGCCATTTAATAAGTTCGATAACAACAAAAGTTGGTGGACATACCCCGAAAGAGAAAAGGAATATGAGTGAAGGATCCAGTATAAGTGTCCCAATCAAACGACGATTGCCACTTCCGCTGTGTGTGTGTGTGTATATATATATATATATATATATATATATATATATATATTTGGTAACATGTCTTTTATTATCATGAAAGCTCAATATACAGTTTTTGTCTATTTTATACAACCTATTTCAACAGTTGAATCAATGAAATACAAAAAATGCTTAAGTTTGCAGCAATGTAAGAGGAATTTTCCAATTTAGGCATAGCTTTTGGTTTTCTCAGAGATGGCACCATCTTCCTCCAGCTCAAGACTCTGTAGAGGATCCATAGTTCAATCAGAGCAATTAGTCCATCAACTCCCTTCTGTTGGCTTGCAAATATCCTTTGATTTCTTTCATGCCAAATCACATAGACTGTTACAGCCAAGGTTAACTTGCTCAAGAAAGCTCTAAAACTTTTTCATCTAAACTTCTTGCTGGTGTATTGTACGTAGGAGCTGTGACCATTTGTAAAATGTAAGTCTGAGTCTCAATTCGTCCAGTACTTTAACCCATACTTTTTTGATAACATGACATTGCATAAACAAATTAAATGCTCCACTGTTTCTTGTACAATAACAACATCTATCCTCAGTCACCACATTCCATGCCTTTAATTTGTCATTTGTTCACAGCTTCTGTTTGCAGAGCATCCATAAAATGAATGCACACTTAGGAATATGTCCAGGGAACCAAACAATTACCCACCATGTAGGTTGTGCTTTGCGAGTTCTGATGGTATTCCAAGCAGAACTTATACTAAATTTGCCATTTGCTTGGTGTACCCTATCTGATTTGATCTTCTTCAGCTACATTGTTGTAGAGATGAGTAGGTAATTGACAATGCAAAGCTCTGAGCTGCTGAGATCTTCTAGGAATGTTCTAGCCATTATTCAACCAGACTTCATTTACCTTCATGTTTATTGGACAAGCTGCATCATAGATTATTCTGTATCCAAATTGATGCACAATAGGTCCACTAGGGAGCCAGTTATCAAGCCAGAACCATGTAGTCCTACCATTTCCAATCTTATATTTGATGGTAGACTGCCAAAGGCTCCTTAATTTCACTATATTCCTCCATGTCCATGATATATCAACATGAGCTTTAAAGTACCAAAAATTTTGGTCTTTAAGTATATATGTGTGACTCCACATTACCTAGAGGATATCTTTTTTTGCTGCAATATCCCACATATATTTAGAGATAACAGCCTTATTTCATTCTTGAAGCCTTTTCAGTCCAAGTCCACCTTTTCTTTTTGGTATGCATACATCCCCCCCAAGCTACTTTGGCCCCTATACACTTTATATCTTTCCCAAGCCACATGAAGCTTCTTATTTTGGCTTCTATATTAGAGATTATCTTCTTAGGTAATAGGAAGATAGAACTCCAGTATATCTGCATGTTAAATAAGACTTTGAGGTGTTGCTGCATGTGTGTTCTTCCGCGGTTACCAGGATAGTCCTTTGCTGGTCTGAAAAGAGTTGCAGATGTGATGCTGATGCTGCTATATTCTTCTAGTTCCTATGGTGTGGTTGGTTATGAATGGAAATTTCTTAAAGTGATTTGTGGTAGTGGAATTAGGGTTGTATCATAGTTATTAAAGGCTCAAGCGTACCTAAAGCGCAAAGGGTCCCTGGAGTCTAGACGCAAGGCGCAGGCACACGCCTTTTTGAAGTGAGTAGCAAATAAAATGAATAGATATTAGTGCATTAAACCAATAAAATCACGTAAAAAATTTCAGAACATGCATGGCCTTCGAGGTAGATGTAGCCAAGTCCTCTATGATGATGGTGGTAGCGAGCTATCGCCCTGGAGTCTAGCTAACTTCAAGGTCATCTTCACCACCCTTATCTGCTCCCTGATCTACATCACCAAGGTCATCCAATGGCTTCTGGCTTTGAAAGCGGTGATGAGACCCGCATTCTGTTGTAGTGCAACCACGGGTTCCATTTCGGGTGCATCCACAAGTGGCTGGGCTCACTCTCGTTGTGCCCGTCATGTAGATGGATTTAGTTGATGGCGAGGTGATGGAAGTACGACGAGTCTCCGGTGGAGGTGGAGCTGTTGGCGTAGATCTATTGGATGGTGGCGGGTGGCCATGAAAGTAGCTCTTTGGGGCTAATTTTGTGGCGGCGTGGCCAATTGTGGCTCCCATGGCTCTACGGCGCTGCTCCACTATATAGTTTTTTGTGGTGGCACCGTAGTTTCTTGGGTTGAAGAACAGTGCGGTGGTGGCGATCCGTTAGGGTTTTAACCTTCGACGGTGACACTGTTACTGCTTTTTCTTTCATTTTTTTCTTTATTGGGTTCTTATTGTACCAGCACCGATAGCTTCATGGCGGTATCTCGACGACTCTGGTGGTGTTGCCTTGTGTTTTGGTTGGGGTGACTGTTGAACAAATTTTTGCTAAGAAGATTGACTAGTAAGTTCTAGGACAATGGCTGAGTCGATTGTTTTGCGATGATGTTGGTAGAACTGCTTGACGACGGTGTCGTTGGTGCCTTTGCCCTTTGGCTGCGAACAGCAACTTGTGACAAATAATCAGATGGACTTTTTTCTTTCTTTTTTTGGAAGCCTAGCAGTCCCGCGGATGGCGCCAATTTATTAAAACCATCACACAAAAAATTTCTCACTTTCCAATTTAAGTTTCCAATTTAAGAAAGATTCTTCAAGTGTTTTTTCATATTTACCTTTTCTTATTTAATTTCTCTCTCCACATTTAACTCTCCATCAAGTTATTTTCTCTCTCAGAGTCTACTTTCTTATACTTTTTTTAATTGTATTTCTCTCTCCACATTTAACACTCTATAAATCAATTTTCTCTCACCTGACCCACTCTCTAAAAGGTAAAATGCGAAACACACAATATATAACGTAAACCTTTATTATGCGTGTTAAATGAAATGTGATCGATTTATGTGAAACGAAAAGAATAATATTTTGTAGTAAAATAACAATGTCATAATCACAAGCTTTTTCCACCTATACACACATGTACAAAAAACAAATATTATAGTGGGAATGCTGGTCTGTCTGTCCGCTATGGCAAATCTTTGTTCAGTTATACTTTGTTTGTATACGAGTTTGTGTTTCCACTTGCCAATATTTTGTTGTTGTCTTGTTTGAGGGTGCAGGTGGGAAGAATGAAACAAGCCATTCCTTTATGAATATGTATCATGTCATGTCTTAAATAAGACAAGACAAGACATGATATATGGTGAAACCATACAGTAATAAGCACACATGAAGTCATCACATTCGACGCAACCCCTCCTTCTACTTGACATTTTCAACCTAATAATAAAGGCTGACATGATAATACTTTGCTTGCTTTTCTTCCCCTCCGTCTTCACTTTTATTCATAACTAGTACTAGTACTAATACTAGTATTCTTCATTCCAGCAAAGCTCCATCCACGTGCAACGTAAAGAACCACCTCAGATTGCAATCCACAACTCCCCAACACAAGCCAACAAGGCTTGGTTCAGCGGTCCCCAGGATCCCAATCCAGGTTTCTTACCTGGGTTCGAATCCTGCCCGCTGCACTTGTTGGTGGCAAACTTACATCCTCGCCCTGCATGTGCTCCACACACGGGTCCTTGTGCACTTCGGCCCCGACATAGGTGCTGGAATCGTGGGCTCAGATGTATGCGGCGACCTTGTAGGTCCCTGAGGAGCAGTACTCCCTACTGGTTGGATTAGAGCCTTACGGTCCAGTCTTTTTTGCACCAAAAAAAATAAACAACTCGCCAAACACAAGGTTATTCCTACTTATTGTGCTACAAAATTTTTTATCAGCAGCACTTGCTTATTTTATCTTCAACCACAAAAAGTAGAGTTTATAGGTCAACATTAGAATTAACCAAGAGATTGATAGCAGCACTTGGCTCTCTATCCATGGCTTTGCCATTTCTAGCGACAATTTGATTGGTTATATATCCGAATGATAAAAAGTGGAGCGCAAATGTTGATTTTCAAAAAATCCAAAACAGGGGCACCCCACTTTTCATAAGGACCCACAGATCTTCGGTGACAATTTTAATGTACTTTAGCTGACTCAAACATGTCACATTCTGTGTGTTAAAATATGATAAAAATAAGGTAAAAAAATATGAAGCGACACTGGCATACAAAGAACATTGAAATCTGATGAGCATACTTATAGATAATAGCAAATCAGTAGAGAAGAGACAGTACAGTGGGGATTTAATTGATGTCGCTGTCGCTGCTTTGACCACCATCATGCCCCTCACCGTGCTTCTTCTTGTCCTTCTTCTTCTTCTCGCCCTTGTCGCCGTGATGCTCTCCTCCACCGCCCTCGATTTCATGGATCTTCTCCATTAGCCCTTCCTTGTGCCCCTCCTTGTGCTCGCCACTGTAGCCCCCATGCCCTTCCTTGTGCCCAGGCTTGTGCTCGCCTTGCTTGTCACCCTCCTTGTGGCCTCCGATGTGGAGGGTCTCGCCGATCTTGTTCATGATCCCTGCCATTTCCCTTTTTCTTTTGTTGTCTCTCAAACTTTGTGTGGTGAAAAATGATGGATCTGTAGGTGGAAGCTTGCGGATTTACAGGACCTTTGGGGGAGAAAGGGTGAGAGAGAAGATTCCCTCTTATCCGGGTTATTGTGGGTTTTGATATTTGGATAAATTACACTCGGCACCCCTGAGGTTTACCCTAAAATACAAACGGTTACCCCTAACTTTTTTATTACATTCCGCTCCACGAATCTCAATTTTTCTGATGGTGTTAACAGTGTGACGCAAAATGACTTCTTTGCCCTCATATATTATAAACATCGTTGTCTTGGATTTTAGAAAGGATGCTTTCATGTCCTCCTCTCTCTCTCTCTCTCATGAACTGGCGATAACATTTTTCCAGTGTGTGACCCACCCGATGACAAAATGTGCACCAGGGCCGTCCTATAAGTGTATGGTCTGGGTCCCCTGCAGTGGCTGAAACAAGGCCAGAAGACCGTGCAGCAGGCGACCCATTTTGGGCGTGAAAACCAATCGCCGGGGTAGTGTTGCGGCTACCAGTGATGCCCCGGTGAGACTCTTTCTGCATGACCATGGCATAGACTCTGTCTATGTTGGGAAACAGGTCCATGTTTATAATCTAAGTACGCAAAGTAGCGTACTTGTCATCGAGGCCCATGAGAAATTGGTAGGTCTGTAAGTCTTTATACCAATTCATTTTTTCAGTACCTTTGGGACACCCACACGACTCCAAAGGCGACAAAGTCAACAATTCATCCCACATCCCAAGCAATTTCGTGTAATAGGTCATGACAGAAGCCCCTCCCTGTGTAGTCATAAACGCATCGGACCACAATTTATAGATCCTAGGTCTATTGGGTATTGAGTATCGGGTTTTCAAGGAATCCCAAATTAATTTGGCCTCATTAAGTCGTGACACAGTGGCACGGATAGGGGGATCTAGTGAGTTACAAATCCAAGAACATAACGTGGAGTTAACAATATCCCAAGCTAGAAAATCTTCAGACTTAGGGTCTGGCTTTGTAATTCTTCCAACAATAAAAGCAAGCTTATTGTGTGATTTTAGAGTCAGAATAGCCAATTGTTCCCAGGCAACATAATTGTCTCCTTTCAAGGTATCCTTACTAGGGGAATTACCTGAGTTTGCTTGACTGGACAAGTAATATTCTGAAGTTGGATCAAGGTGCTTGGGCTTGGAGGTTTCTGCGTCCTTGGCCATGTCGATGAAGATGGAAACACACCGCTCCTTGATTGCAGGTCTGATTGAATGTGTCGACAGTGATTGCCAAGAGTTGTCGGATTGCTTGCACACCAGTAGAGAAGGATACAGGACCTAAGAGTCCGATGAAGCGAAGGCCGATTCTATGGGCTACAGGCTGGAATTTGACAAAGCCGAGTGACAGTCGTCTGGGAAGAATGAACGCCGGATGAGGAGAAAAAAAGAAGAAGAAAAGAGGGCTAAGCGGAAATATTAGGCTCTGATACCATGACAAAAATGGTATCAATTGTTGTGTTGTATCTCATTTATATGTAGCACTATATATATACACTGAAGAGCTAATTCTATGGGCTAAAATAAAGTTGCAAAAGATGGAAATCCTATAACTATGCCCAAAACTTAAGCTATACAAGAAGGAAGTGAAATAGATCATGGCATTTGTTATGGGCTGTCAAGACTCTAAAGTTTAGCACTTATTTAATATGTGCATTGCATTTGTTATGGGCTGTCAAGATTCTAAAGTTAAGCACTTATTTAACATGTGCATAATCTCGGTTGATACACTGTGCCCATGGGGATCCTGTCAGCATGAAACACTTAGTGCTTGCATATTCTCCATCTCCATCAGGAATTCCTCAAGATTCGAACAACCAGAAATTATCAGTGCATTTAGAACTTTTAGCTTACCAATTTCTCTCAGAAGCTTACGTAGATTTACACAGTCCTCTGGATTCAAGTAAAGAAGTGAATTCTCAGGATTCCTAATGGATTCATGAACCTCAATCAAACTTGAACACTTCTTTAGAACCAGTCTCTCGAGTATGGGAGGTCTTGAGAAGTCAGGGGTTCTAGTAAGGCCATGAGAGTTGCGCAGGTCAAGGATTTTTAAACATCCAAGCCACCGTAAGAAAGACAACAATAATAAAGAAGTTGAGTTTGGTATTATAATTGATGCCCTAGCGGTGTGCAACATTTTTCAGATATCGACATTTTGAAACGTGGCACATCAATACGAACCTTTAATTCTTATTCACACCTAGTTTATCACCAAAAGAATGAAGAGAAAAAAGAAAAGAGAAAATTGAGTGTAATACCTTCTTTCCACGCCAACCAGCTTTCAGGTTGCTGTAGCTCATGTCAATGGCAACCAAGCTCTCCAAAGGAAAGTCATTTGGTATAGATTTAAGAGGACATCCATGCCAAGGCAACCATTTTATCTTCTTTGGAAATCCTTTGAAGCCTCCGGTAAAATGCAAATAATTAATGTGGAGCAGCCTCAGTCTACACATCTTTGAAAATGCATCAGTTTTCAAGTCCATCTCATCCGAGTTGTTAGAAGTACTGTTCGCAACAGGCCAGGAGAAGAAGCCAAAAAGGCCGGGTTTTGCACTATTGATACAAAAGACTGTCTTATCTTCCCTCAACATGTCGGTCAACCTTGAGACTATATTTATCCGTAAATTAAAGTGTGGTAATCACATATCGGTCAGCTCTGACCATGAGATCTTTAACGCATATACTTTGTAAGTCGTTTATTTGGATTGTTTTGCCAACCTTTTATATGAATCGGGTTATATAAACATTTGAAGTGTGTCTTTGGACATCTGAGAGCGAACATGATTGAGATCAGTTATGAAATTTTTATAAGTGGGGGAGAATGTAATATCCTGAGCCTTGAAATTTTCTAATCGGTTATTTTAGTTCTTTAGCGACAACTTTTGTACACAATGTTTACCGTGACTGAATTTTATCGGCAATCTTTAGCGACAAATTTTAGGAGCCATAACTTATAACGTAGTGATACAATTATAGGTGATATTTTTTTGAACCTTTAGCGACAAATAGCGAAGTGGGGTTACTTAGAAATTTAAATTTTATTGGAGTTATTGGATAATTAAAAGAACACAAAATCTGATTTTTAGGTTAGTCAACTCTTTATTTTGGAAGCAAAATTAGAGAGGGAACAATGGAGAGAAAACAGGAGAAAATTGAGCTTTTGAATTTATTGCATTTTCGTTTACCAAAGGAAAAAAGAAAGAAAGAAAGAAGCCAGATTTAACAGATGAGAAGGAGAGACATTTTGGTTACTAGAAACAGAGAAAGGCAGAGAGGCCACCGAAGAGGAAGATGAGTTCACACATGAACTTTGCAACGGCTGTCGATGGAGATTCCAAAAAAAAAAAGAAAACAAAATAAGAAGGAAGGAAAAATCAGCTTATTGCTATATAATTTGCACGCATAAGGGAGTGTGTGTGTGGCTGAACAGGACAACAACGAAAAGGAACAACGGAGCACGGCTTCGATGAATCCTTACGAAGAGTTAGATCTCGTCGCAGAGGTAACATTTGATTTTATGGATTGAAATTCATGTGGTTTTTCAACATTACAAGAAACTGGAATTTCCAATGGTAATTAGAGGTGGTTGATTAATTTCAGGTTGTAAATTAGGGTTCTTGATTCGTCAAATCTTAAGCTGAACAGCCACATATATATACATAGAAAAACCCACCTACACGTGGCCATGCTACATCATTTTTAACCAGCAAACCAGCAATTGTGTAGAGATTGGAATAGGCGGTGCAATCTGTTAAGCGCACACACAAAGAGACACACGAGTGTGTGTTTTATGTGTGAACCGTGAGTGAAATGGATGAAAAATATGTGTATTTGTGGTGTTTGAGAGATGGAAACAGTGACCGTTGTGGGGGTGTAATGAGTGTATGAATCATATGTGTGTTTGTATGTAATGAGGGAGCCAAAATGGGGCAGCACAGCAGCCATAAATATAGGTGGGGTGTGTGTGTTTTTGTGTGTACATATATATATGTATGTAAATGATAGGTATTGAGTGTGTGGAGTGTATTTTTAAGTGGTGTAGTGTGTTTGTAACGTGTGTGGGTGATAGAGAACAGCCAAAAGCTGTGTGTGTGTGTAATATATGGGTGTTTGTTTTTGATGTGTGACATGAAAAAGAGGCTGTGTATATATATTTGTGGGTGAAATGGGTCTTGAAAAGAGAGAAGATGGAAGTGTAAGAGTGAGCGTGTGTGTGTGTGAGAGAGAGAAATTAGGGAGGGGATGCCGTGAGTGGACTGTGTGAGGAATGAGTTCTGAGTTTTCCAGAGAGCAAAGGGAAGAAGAAGATGTGCAGTGGAATGGTACACTGTGCTTGTACAGTTGTATCATGTCACCGTTGGGTATTGTACGATTGTTGAAAAATAATGAAACTTTACAGAAATGTTCTTCGGGAAAAATTATAATTACTGTTAAAATTTCATATTTTTCTGAATTGGTTTGGTATTTTTAATATGTTCTGCAAATGCAGTTTTTTCTAAAAACTATTTGGGGTCCTTAAAGTCCTATCAAATTCTGAGAAAATTACTGTAATGTTTTCATGATACAAATAAGTTTCAGTTTCAGATTCATAATATTTAGAGTTGATTTGATATTAAACCCGTATCGCATTTGAGTTAACCAAACAGATGATTTTAAAATGGTTTTGATACTTTTTAATTTTTAATTTCAATTTTTTTATTATCCTTATATATTGCAAAGCTATAGAAAAATTTATGGGGCATTGATTTGAGCTAGAAATATTAATAGCTATTTTTGGATTTTCTAGTAATTAAAGAAATTATTTTTTAATTCAAAAATATTTAAAAAATCAAAAAACTCATATTCTAACTTGTTACGTTGTTTTAACATATAAAAGTATTTTATAAGTATTTCTAATAAATTTTGGAGCATCTTAATCCGTTATAGAGTGTGCAAGGTTATCGGTTAGGTTTAGTTGTTCAAGAGATCCGATTCGTTTTCGTTTATGTTAAGAATGTCGGAGTGAATAACGATTAAGAATTACCATTAGATTAATTGATTGTTTGTAAGCCTATATTGTAGTCTAATAATTTATTTGCCAATTTAGGTTAATTTGAGGTTCTTGAACAGGGTTGAATAGCAGCTTAACATGGCTTCAGACCGAGGTAAGAGATTTCTTCCGAAACCCTATTTCATCTATTTGACATCGTAAATATTATTTTTAAATTTTTATTGAAGTTTTTATTGGGCTCAGTTATAATTGTGATGAAATTGTATCGATTGTCATTAATACCCCGTTTGAGCCTGACACGTTTCTTAATATTCCTATTCGATGCTACGCATTTATTTCTCGTTGTGCATCAATTTAATCATTACATCATAGATTATTGTACTCTGCATATTGACATGATTTAGTATATTGTGGAGTTATAAGGATGATATGTATCGGGGTAATATAAGGATGGTCTGTTATTGTCGGGAGATGCTAGTACCTTAATGGTCTAGCTAGTGTTCATATGTGTATGTAACCATATTGTTAGTGAGTGCTACTTGTGTAGCTTTGCTAAGTATTACCCTGCACTGCCTGTGTGGCTTTGCATGTACTCATGTTCAATATCATTTGTATTGTTTGATTTCTCATTTGCGGGATTAAGAGTAATCTCTTCCCATATTGCTATTGAAATAAGTTTTTCCAATCGTTTGTATTCTCTACTAAATTTTTGAACGACATTACTGAACTCTCAAAAGCTCACTCCCTTTTTATGTTTCTTCCTGCAGGTAATAACCAACAATATATTGCATTGGGTATGGATTATAGCCAAGCGAAGGAAAGAAAATTTAAGTTTTATTCTTGGTCATTAGAACTCCTGCGTGGGTCAGTGTTGCTATTTACAATTTTTGACTTAGAATTAATGTTTCAAGTACGACAATATATTTAGAGTGTTATCTGATTCGATGGTTGAGTTGCTCTGACTCGTTAACGGTATAAAATTAGTTGTGTTTGAGGGTATTATTGTATTAGTGTAAACGATCGAGCGAGTGTTAATGTTTCGAATATTCCGGGATGTTATACATACAACTCTCTCTCTCTCCATCTCCCTCCCCCCTCCTTTGGCCCATTGACCTCCCCGACAACCTGGCACCCCCAATGATCCACCCATCACATATTAGCCCATTACCATAGATAGAATCTAATCCAAGTCGCTTAATGCTTAATTTCGAACTTGTCTCTGAATTTGAAAAAGCTCAAAATGGTTTTTGAGTGTGCGTGCCTTACAATATATACGTTGAAAAGAGAAAACTAGAGAGGGAGATGCATAGAAATGGGATTCCGCTTGGTAGCTATGTAGGAGTGAGGTGAGAATTGAGAAAGGATAACAAAAGTATTGTTCGATTCGGTTTAAGGTTTTGGAGGGTGTAGATAACATTGAATGTGTGATGGTAGGTCATGACTTGAGAGAACAAAGAAAAAAAAAAAAAAAAAAGCACACATGCCATAAACACGTAAATTCAATTCATAAACATTAGTGTAATATAAAAGTTGGGCTGGATTTTTCATGTACTGGGTGGGCCATAAAATCTTTTTGCCTCCGCCTAGCCATAAATTTCTTGGGTTCAAAATTTTGGTCCCATGTCCACCATGATCTATTCAAAAGCGAGTCCATTCGCATATTTTTAAGGTCTAGCGCGGGTTGCCCACAGGTTGTCCAGTCCAAGATGCACCACTAATTTTATAGAAATATTTTGTCGTTTACAATCTTGGAAGGAACAGTAATTGTAATGGTATTTAATTTTATTGAAGTCTTTAATTTTAGTCACGGTTTTTGAAATTGGAGGTGTGACACTATAGATCTCATCTAAGCAGTTGATGACTGTATTACCAAAAAAAAAAAACGTTGATGACTGAACTAAGAAGATAAAATGAAGAGACTCTTGCTGCTTGCATCAGAAAATGGCTTTAATTTGTTCTATCATTGCCCACACTTTGACAGAGCAACCCACTTGCCTAAAGTAATCAACTTGTTTACTTCGAACCTTAACTTGATTAACGACAAACTTAATTGAGAGTTGTATACATGTTGATGGATGGAAGAGCATGGAAACTAAAGAGGAAAAGACTGGATTTGAAAGGGACTGTATTTTCTTTAGAAAGTTACTATTGATGACACTTTTTTCGCGCTATTGATTAGTGTAAAAAGTTGTATCACTAAATTCCATTGTATATATATAACGACGTTTACTATTTTGTAAAGTGAATTTATATTTTTGGATGGCTAAAAAGTCAACCGTTAATTACGTTCATGATGATCTCCGATTAAAGAAACACAAATAACAAATTCAACAAAAATAACAAACAAAAATATATACAAAAAAGTTTCATTTTCTTCGCGAATCCTAATAATCTTGAAAAGTGCATGAAATTTTACATGAAGTAAAAATTTTCAGAAATGAAAAAAAAAAAAGAAAAGAAATGAGATTCACCTTGATCCCATTCTTCTCTCTTTTTTTTCTTAGCTTTGCTGAGTCTTTCTTTGGTTGATTTTCTTTCTGACTCTCCTCCTTCAACCGAAACCTCTCTCCACTTGTATAATACAAACCAAGTCCAACTTGTGTAGGACTTTATAACACCTAAAAGATAAACCTTCACGTGATCATATCACTTCAAACTTGATCATATCCCTTAATGACCAAGTTGCATTCTAGTCTAAGACTAATTCTGAAGATTTCCACAGGCTCATGGTTCAGGTAAATTCAAAATGCATGGCCCATTGTTCAATCTAAACCAGTGGCCCATCAAGGCCTTCATGTGAGAAGGACTCATTAAATAAGCCAATCTGAAAATTATTGGGCTTGTTAGACTTCTTTATTCATCCCTCCTTTGCTTATATTCTATTTTTTTTTTCAAAATTTGGTGCCAACAATTATATGGAGACATTTTGTCGTTAATTATCATAGATGCAAATTGAAATGTAATCAAGTTTTATCTCAACATAAGACTTTAGTTTTAATTACTATTTCTGAATTTGGAGGCATGACACTATGGCTGTAGTTTAAAAATGACAAAACTAACGGAGTAGGATCCTCTGGCGCGCAACGTGAGGAAGGTGTTGGTGGAGATGAGTGATCTGGAAGAGGAGGGGAACCGGTTTCTAGAAGTTTTGGCTCAGAGCTCGAGCTCATTATCTGGTCTGTGTGACGTGCCAAATCTCCCAAAACTTGTTGTCAGGTTTGATTTGCCGTTGAGGAAAAGTGAAGGGGATGTGATGGAAGATGGCGGTGGTTCGGTGGCAGCGGTGGTGGTTTCAGTTCCTGGTGAGGTGAGTGAGGGAATGCCACCTTGGCGAAGATGGTCGGCCGTGATGCTGAAATAGATGTAGTTTCTTCAAATTGGGTAGTGATTTCTCCTACTTTTGCTAGAACATATTGATAAGAAAAACATAGATGATATCTACACTCCACTTTTTTACATACTCGACGAATAGTGATTTGAAATAAAAAATTATAGACCTTAGTAAAAAAAACAATTAAACTTAATTAGTAAGACTATTTTAGCTAAACAATAGTAAGACTACTGGAGTTGTCTAATTTCTTCTAATATATTTCAATGGCATGTATATAAGTTTAGGAAGTGAAACTGATAAGAAGTCTAAATTATATTAAGCGACATTAACAAAAAGTTAAAAATTTAAAAGGATCTAGAAAGTAAAGTGTCTAATAGGAGGGATTTAAAATCAATGATGTATAAAGAATTTTGTGAAATGAAAGGGTTATGAGCTTAAACTTGCATCTTTAAATCAAGAATTAAATAAACCCAAGAGACCTAGCAGGGCGCATATAAAAGTTTAATTGCTTTGACAACAAATCTAGCAGCTGTAACTCTCAAGAATCTACCTAAATTTTCTATCCTTGACTTTTGAAGTTTAAATCATTTTTCCAACAAGCATTGCCCACTAAAGTTTAAAATATAATTATTTAGGATTTTTAGTATCTTTCATTATCCCTTTTGTTGCTTTTTGTAGCGTGATGGCCATTTCTTGTATCGATGATCGTCCGGAGGATCAAAATAGTGTCTGCATCTCTTTTGGTTATGATCGAGTCTTTTTACAATTTCTATGCATCCCTTATTTGAAAATTCAAGTATAGTACTACTCTTTTGGCTTAAGTTTTAAGGGTAAATTACACACGACACCCTGAGATTTGCTCTAAATTACACTTGATTACGCCTAAGTATTTTTATACTCTTAGCTCCCTGTGATTTGTCACTATCTTACATAACGCTCACTTCTGCTAGAGAACCGTCAACAAAAGTTAGGGCTTTAGAAGTTATGATATTCCCAAAATACCCTTAGATCTTTCACTTCTTCTTTACCAAAGCTAATGCTTAACAGCCGCCATCGCCCCGCTGCAGCCGCCTCCGATGCCCCACCATGACTGTTGTATGCCTTTTACACACACACAAAATGTGTCTCACCCACCGAAACCAACCCACCCACGCTCTACAACATCCACCACCGTCCTTCAACTCCCATTGCCGCTGGTTGGGGCTGCTATCCCCGCTACTCCTGCCACTTACTGCCTGTAAACCACCCTTACCCCCCCAGTGTACCCACTCCGATTGGAATTGGATCCGTAGAACCCTATTGGGAGTCAGATCTAGATATGGATCTATCACCTACAATCAATTGCCGGCGCCGGTCTCATCACATTTCGTCCGGCGTCCCTGTTGCCATCGTAACACAGGCTTCCCCACCAAATCACCACAACCCCACGGCTACCAGCACCATCGATGTCCAGATCGACACGTACCCCCGGAAGCTGCAGATCGGCATGTATAGTGACAATTTTGGTAGAGTTAAGCTGTAGAATTGGTTGCGGCCGGATGACAATGGCTCCTCATTCTGCGTCTTGTCGTGACCGGAGGAGTCGATCGATGCCGCAAACCCGTCGTTCGATCGGCGACAGCGGCGTCGCCACCAAGGACATCCACATCGATCCCTTCACCTCTTTTTCCATCTGCATCTTCCTCCCAAACACCTGCCTCGGCTCCGATCTCAACTCTAAAGCCTTAGGGTAGGGACGAAGGGATCAAATCCGGATTTTAGATCCATTCCAAAAGATCAGAGTTCCAACCTCCACCTTTCCTTGGAATTAATTTGATCCCTGCGTGTGTGAGAGAGAATGGGAGAGGGAGAGAGAGGGGGTAAATTGACTTGTTTATCAGGGTATGACCATCATTTCATTTATTTTGTTAATTCTGTTAACAAAAAATAAAAAAGTGTAACTTAGTGTAATTAAAATACTTAGGCGTAGCCGAGTGTAGTTTAGGGCAAACTTCAGGGGTGCCGTGTGTAATTTATCCAAGTTTTAAATATCAAGCACAATGTGTCAAAATTAACGCTTAATCTTAGTGTTGTTTTTTTTTTTCTATTTTTCTGCTGAACAGTATATGGTGTACTAAAGCCCTCTTGGTAGTATATTATAAAGCTCTCTTTTATTTTCACATAGTATGACCTTGTTAATCTTAGTAGTAGAAATTAGGATATTAATTTCGTTGCGCATGTAGTTTAGCAAATATTGGTCATAAAAATTTTACTTTCAGCGCAGATTTTTATTTTTTTGTAAATCGCATATTTTTATGATGAAACTACACCTACTCATCTAAAAAATGTGTGTGTGCACGGCTTTGAAATGTTTACTACGAAAAGAATAGAGTTAATTACGCCATTGACCATTGAACTATTAGGCATATTTCATTTTGACCACTAGACATCAAATCGTGTCAATGTGACCACTGATTTTTAAATTTAGTCAAAATAAGTCCATCTGTTAGGTTCCGTCAAGAACAAATCCGTTAAGTTTTAAATTTGAAGGGTAAATTCATCACTCTACCTGTCCTTCTTTTCTTTAGAGACACACATCGTTTCCTCTCTCTCTGTCCTTCCCACTTATTTGATTTTCAGAGAACATGGTTATCCCTCACTAAAGTTCTCATCCACCTCCTTCCAGTCTTGCCCCTTCTCCTTCAAGTTCTCCTCACTTGGCCTTGCATTGCCAAACGGGTTCAACCCTTTCGGCTTTACTGCCGCTGCTGTCTCGCTCTGCTGATCTACCGCCATACTACCTGGCTGCAAATTCAGCCTCGGTCTCCCACCCCCCACTTTCACTCCCCTCTTCCCTCTTCCAGTTATCTAAGTCCCCACCTCCCCCAACGCCGCCTCGCCTCTCCCTCAGACTATCGAAAGTGCCACTGGCACCAGTAATTTCCTTCTTCCCCCATCTATCTTCCGAATCTGCACCACCGCCACCGCTGTTAGACTCAAAACCCCATCTTCTCTCTCTGTGAGTATCAACCCCCCCACCCGGCGTTAGAACCGAATCTCCGTGGCCCAGTTGATGGAACAAAGCTCTTGTTGAACACCCAGCTGTCCGATTCGTCAGCCCTAGACTGCGAATTAAAAAGCCCTCATCTCTCCCCTATTTCCCCTCTATCTCTCATGTCAAATCCACCGCCAAACGTTGTAGATTTCTTCGTAGCACCCCAGTCATCAATCTCGTCAGCGGTAGAAGGACCCGAGTCCCGACTCGGTCTGTGTGACTCGTCGGAAGCTCTAGAGCTGCCCCACCTCAAGTTGGACGACTCATCATTGCCGTTCGAGTACCGGCCGTAGTTTCTGTTGCGTCCACCGTTCGATCTAAAGGAGGTGGATGAGAACATGGGAAGATAATAGGCAAATTGACGTGGTTACCCCTCACTAAAGGGAGTTAACAGGACGTCGATAGGCTCTATTAAACGAAATGACCTTATTTGGACAAAAATTAAAAAACAGTGGTCATTTTGACACAATTTGATGTCCAGTGGTCAAAATGAAATATGCCTAATAGTTCAATGGTCAATGGCATAATTAACTCAAAAGAATAATGTGAAGTAAATGTGAGACAATTAATGATACTCAACGATGTATTTTGACTAATTTCTACAAATCTAACATTTTCAACCTACATACATTATTGTTACATTTGTAATATAAATACAAACTCCGCAGAATTTTATCAAGAATAATTTCTGACCCAGACAATTCATTGGACAATAAGACCTGTATAGTCAAACTAAAAGAAAATAAGAAAAAAAATAGTAATGGCGAAAGGTTCTGAGAGTTAAGAAAACTATTTTAGACACCCCATTTTTGTAATCTTATTTTAGTTTTCTTTTATTTAGGTGTTATTGGGCTTTGCCAAAGTTTCGACCGCGGGACTATGGATCTTCAGCGTAGTATCATTAACAATTTCAGTCAACATTACGCATACTTTTTGCACAGGAGTGAGATT
The DNA here is from genome assembly GCA_033070095.1 of Escallonia herrerae. Classification (NCBI taxonomy): domain Eukaryota; kingdom Viridiplantae; phylum Streptophyta; class Magnoliopsida; order Escalloniales; family Escalloniaceae; genus Escallonia; species Escallonia herrerae. Next base: position 26,290 of record JAVXUP010003200.1, on the reverse strand, counting down.
TTCATAATTTATCTTCTAATGGCAACATTGAGCAATATAAGAGATCTGAATGGGATCGACCTAAGAATGTCCAGCTCAAAGGGATGGCTAAGGGGTTCTCAATAAGTTTGTTGGGGTCCATTGCTGAACTTGATTGGAGGAGATAAAGGAGTTAGGAGAAAAGTCTTGGAAACAGTTTTAGTCTTTTAGGGTTTTGGAAAAGTAACAAAGAATGAGAAACTGACGGTTTTATAGGGTTGGGAGTCCGAGGAAGAAATAATGGTTAGATTCGTAAATCATAGAACTACAAACATTATCCAACTGTTGAGCTCATTAGAATTTGAAAAGCTTTGGAATAGGAGAAAGGCGTCATAAACGGCTATGAGTCTTTATTGCCGAGTTGATTGACGGGTCAAGGAGTCTGACATGGCTATCATAACAGTTAAATAGCATTGACATCATCGTGGACACACCAAATATTCTGCTTTTTCACTAAATCACAGACTGAGATAATTATCCTTGTCATTTTTGGCACCCAGACCTCTATAAATAGGGTCTTTGAACTAAATTTTCAGAGGACAAGCTTTTCTCTCTTAAGCTTTCATACCATTTCTCTTAGAAGTGGTAGATCATCTCTAAGGAAAATTTAGCACTTTATATTTCACTTCTCTATACACAAGTCATTTGTATCGTGGATCTCACACCAAGCATCCCTATGTTTCTTTAGGCAAGCGCATTCTTGTGGTATATTTATCACTTTCTAGTCAAGTTCATAATATGATAGTCTAGAGTATTCCCATTTCCTGCGACAACATTTTTGTTTCCAAATTTGTAAAAAAAAGTCTTTTCATTTCTTAGTTCGACTTTAAGATCGAAATATAGGTAACCTCCAGTGGATGGTTTTGACTCCGGTTTGTCCGATCGGAAACGTAGGCTATTCGAACTACGATGTCAAGTTCAAGCCAATAATATAAAATTAACTTAAGGTTAAATGTTTTACTGTAGATTTATGTGTTTATATGTTTAAGGCCAAAAAATAATAGAATCAAATGAAGTAGAGACCGAAAAGATATGGTGGGTATCTAATACCTTCCCGTCATATAAATTAATCTCCAAGCCCATTTCTTCGCTTTCGATAGATTAATAGTCCTTTGGACATTTTTAGAGGATATTTCTAGGTTTTTCTTATTTTCTTGTTCTTAATTAAATAAGAAGTCGACTTTTAAAATCCTTTCGGGAATATTTTCCAAGCCAGTTCATTTTGGGGTGGGGGGGGGGGGTGCCGGGGATGGTATTGTTAACATTTTAAGAAAATTCAATTCGTTTCAGCCTAACACGGCAAACTTGGTCTAGGATGTTGACCTGCCACCTCACCTCTAAGCAAGGGATCAATTCACATAGGGCAGGTACTAAGCCAAGAATGGTTATTGTAAGAAACTGCAAAATCAAGGAAACTATGAACAGTAACTAGCAACTTGACAAAAGTTTTCTCTGTCCCTAAGGGGGAAAAAACCCTTTCTCCTCTCTTTACCCCTTTAACATTTCCAAAGTGCAATGCCCCTCTCGTCACCCCATCGTGCTTCTTCTCATATAAGGTGGTGGTCAATCTCGGATGAAAATACCTATGTGGTATTTTTAATGGATAGTGTGTTGGTGTCTTTAGGGGAATGTACAGTGTGTTTGGTGGTAAAAGTGGTGGGATGATTACCATGTCGCGACGACAGGTGGCCTATCCTCAAATCTAGATTGAGGAAGATGACCTAAAAGTTCTAGCCTCGATCTTATTGCATCTAGTCAAATCACAATAGATTTGAGTGAATAATTCGATCTACATTCTTGCAACCATGGATTTTTGAGCAGTACTTGTTGTTTAGAAGAAGAGGCTTTCATTTTCCAAGGTAGATATATCTTTGCCAGCGATGACCGGAGTCCTCACAGGTGACTTGTCGTATCTACAATTGAAATGGTCTGGTTCGGATGGGGTTCTAGTCCTTCGGCACACTTCACAATTTGTCAATACTACTCCTTGCCTTATACTGATTTGTTTTAGTTTTTGTGGGGTGCAAGATGTGCCAATAGCAGTCTTTGGGGCGTTTTGTGTAGAGGTTCGTAGTTTCTAATTCTAGGGTTTTGTTTGGGTAATCTGTGATGTCCTTAGGGAGGTAGGGAGGGGTGGGGAGATAGGGCCTTAGGGGTCTAGAGGTTTTAGGGGGGGAGTGCTCGAGGCTTTGGGAAGGGGAAAGGGTCAAAGGTATTTTTGGTTAATCTGATCTTCAGAGGGGGTGGGGGGGATGGGGGGTTGGGGGGGTTGGTTAGGGTTTCTATTGTGAATGCTCCCTGTTGTGTGTGGTAGTTTGCCTATTGTGTATGCTAGGTTGTTTCTCTGCCTTGTTGTGCAGAAATTTGCTCCGATGTTTGAAAGTGATACTGGAAGGTTGCAGACTTCCAGGTTGAAGACCTCTTTGTTATGTGTTGTGCTTCTATAGATGGTAGAGTTCACCTTTGGGTCATTCGGTTCTTGGTTGTCTCCTCCAATGATACTAATTGTGAATTATTATTTCTATTTTGTCCACCATGTATTATTTGTAAACCTTTAGACTTTGCATGTTACTTTAAACTGGACTAAAGTGTAGGATATGCACTGCTTTAGTTTAATATAATATATACATGGTTTATTAGGTAGCTTGTTACTTTTTGACCATTGCGAGTCATGTATACAGAGTCACGAGAATGTCGTGACTTAATGTTTTGATAGCTCTGCCGTATAGTAACCTGAAACAACTCTGAAATCTTACTTATCAACGCAATTCTCCTATTCTACCCTCCTTCCCCCACTCTTCCACAGCCCCTTCCCTCCCTGAAAAACAGGTAGCTATGAACTGTGCGGCACGTTCTAGCAAAAGAGGACAGTGCATAGGATTTTAACTATGCTACAGGTCATCAACGGGAGTGTGAAAAACGTGGCAAAAATTGATTAAAAGCTGAATGAATAAGGTCAAAAGATGCCCTCTCAGATCTAGACACATAGCAAGGCCAAATCAAATCAGAAGATATAACATGAAGCGGATGAAGAATCCGATTCTTCATCTTATGCTTGGCCAAAAATACAAAATGAGAGCTCTCGAGGTTCAACAAACATACTCTTTTTTCCTTTGCGATTTTGACGACATAGGAGAAAACCCTATTATCTTTTACTCTTACACCATACAGAGTAAAGAGGTAAAAGAAGCATGCATGTACTTGTGGCAGCTCTGTTTTGGATCGTCCTGAGATTAATGATTAAACACCCATGTATAAAGGCCAAAAATATTGTATCAAAGGTCCTCTTTGACACCAAATACAACTAGCTCATTAGTTTCTCTCTCAAACCCTACATACCCTAAGTACACATTTATGTCAATGCTGTGTCTAACTCATGTTTAATCATTTTTAAACAGTTTCATAGGGTATTTTTCTTGAGTTGGAACTTTGTAATCACGAAGTGTAAGAAAGTTTGCTAAAATTGATCTTTATAAACGCGATGACAAGGACTTGCGTGTATTCAATGTTTTTATACTTGGTTGGATTAGGAGTAAGAATAAATTAACACATAGAGTCCTAGATCTAAAGCTTACGCCAAAACAAAAAAAAAAGAAGATATTTTCGAGTCCTCTCAAGTCTTTTGAAGGGTAGTGAGAAGGCTCTTTTCCCAACCATCAGACCGTTTAAATTAAAAATTATATTTTAAACCTAATACTACAAAAATCTACTCCCCCTGTCTTTCATAAATTGATTATGTTTTCTTTTTGGCCTGTTTCATAAAAACTGCTCACTTTCCAAATTAAGAAAGATTATTTAAGTGTTTTTTCATATTTACCTTTTTACACTTTTTTTTAATTTCTCTCTTCACATTAAACTCTCCATCAACTCATTTTCTCTCTCTGAACCACTTTTTAACATACTTTTATTTTATTTCTCTCTTCATATTTAACACTTCACAAACTAATTTTCTCTCTCCTGACCGACTCTCTCTCCCCCCTCTATCTCTAAAGGGTAAAATGAGAAACACATATATAACTTAAATCCTTAACATGTGTATCAAGTTAAATGTGATCGACTTATGTGTGATAGAGTGCAGAGGTGGACAACCCCATGACGACGGGGGTGGGGGGGGGGGGTGTGGGGGGTCGGGAGCCATGGCACCCCTCAAATTTTTTGGAATTCTTCTTTAGTTTCCTAGATAATGAATCGATATATTTAAAATGTTTACAAAAATTCATTCATATTATATTGTAACACTAATTTATTAGGATTTCATTTGTTGTATCTTTTACTCTTTGTGCCCTATCATAGTCATTGTCTTCTTCATTTTCTTGCTTTATCTTCATTTTTCTAAATCCCAAATTATAAATCTCCACATTACAAAAAAAAAAAACAAGAATAGATTAAGGTTTGTTTTTTTTTTTTAAAGTTTAAATTCTTATAGTTGGTTAACTTATATGTAACTAATGTACTCATATAGTTAACAATCACATTAGTAATATATTTATACAGTAAGAGTTAAGCTTTTTTCATGCAAAATTAGAAATTTATTGTTCACTAACCTTAACAAGTCATATTGAAAATATATTGTTAGTAGAAAAATTGATGAATCTATTTTGTATTTAACGGATTTAATAGTGAGGCTAATTATAATATGTTTTTTTATTATTCATATTTTATGTGAACTTGAACCTTTTGAATTCTTTTTTGAATTCTTTTATGTTAGTGATCAAATTTTTTTATAATTTTTTGGCACCTCCAGATTAGACTTTCTGGATCCATCCCTGATAGAGGGAATATTACTTTCGTAGTAAAATAACGATGTCACAATCGTAAGCTTTTTTCATGATCCCTGACGTTTTCCTTTCTCTCTTTCTGCCTCTCAAACTTTGTGTGGTGAAAAATAATGGATCTGTAGCTGGAAGCTTGCCGATTTATAGGGTCTTTGGGGAGAAAGGGTGAGAGAGAAGATTCTCTCTTATCCGGTAATTTTGTGTTTTGATATTTTTACATTGAAATGAATGCACTCTTGCCACGTGTACGCGGTGCCGAGTCACGTACTTCAGGCTCCCAGTTTTATTGTACTTTGCTGAAATTAGGAGTTCCAAGTGGGTGCCCCTTGCTACATGCACGTGGCATCGAGGTACTGCCCACGGACTGCATTCGGTGAAGCAGTAAATCAGATTCAATGCAGTTTTTCAACTTGATGCCTTGCGACGTGATCCCGCACACATACTGGCATGCATCGAGCAGCGAATCCAGTCTATGTACCTAAATCGGAATTTCCAAATGGGGTACGTGACCTTCTCTTGCTCGCTCCACATACTTTTGAAAAATTTTGAGTAAGATGGAAATAGGTATGACGGTGTTATAACGGACAGACGAGATCTAGTAAGATTATGTCACGTCATATCTATCACTATTGAACTAAAGTTTTTTGTTATAATTGTACTTTTTTTTTCGTTTATTTGAATTAGTTACCAGCCCGCCCTTCTATGCACCAGTACCGTGTTACATTGTGAATTGCAAATTTGCACCAAAGCTTCTTTTCTCTATTTAAATTGAGCGCATTCAATATTGTTTCAAGCTAATTGAAATGCGGTGAATATCCTAAGCAGTTATAGGAAACAACTCCATTTAATTCTTTACTAGTGGTCTGGCCACGTGGGATGCAGGTGCCATACAATTTGCCATCTATCTCAACGACAGGAAACATAGACATCAGATAAAATTGGAACGATACAGAGAAGATTAGCGTGGCCCCTGCGCAAGGATGACAGGCACAAATCAAGAAATGGAAAAAAACCTAGTGCACGAAACATTATTATCAAAAGTGCGACTAGGGGCTTAATGGTAGCCAAGGTCACAGGAAGAGAAGAGAGACCAAAATTCTTGAATTCAAAAAAAAAAAAAAAAACAAGAAGAGAACACCACGAGAAGAAGCAAAGAAACACATAAGTTGGCCCAAGAAGTGGCGTACCGCTTTAATACCATAATAGAAAATATGAAAGGAACATTAACTATAATACTAAGATGGTAAAACTTAACTGAGTACAGCAGAGCCTTTTATATGGACATGAAGATTATTATACAAGTAACAGAAGAAAGCGTTCTAAAGAAACTAGAGAGCTATACAATATGTTAGACATATGATGATACAGACTAGGCAATAGACATATTAATACATGGAAATTTTTTTGCTCTTGACTGGGTAGGAGGAGAAACCCGCTACCCCCTACATAGCAGCCTCTTATCCGTCCATCTGGCAAACATGCTCCTCGCACGTAACAATCCTCCTGCACTTAATGCCTTCTGAAGTCATTCTTCCTCCTGGAATTTTGGCTGATTGGAGCTGATTTATGGGAGACTTTTATCAAGCCTCTCTCTCTTCTTTTCCTATCTTCTTCCTCCCTAAACACTCCCAAATCTGCTGGTGTGGAACGCTCTTCAGCCGTGGATTTTTCTCTTGTTCATCATCTTCACTTCTCTGCCTTACGGCACCGGAACAGCTCTACAAGAAGCCAAAGTAGCCTTATTTTTGCATGGCAATATTAATGCCAAAGTTCAGGGGTCTTAATGGGTTTGCTTTTGCCTAATGCCAATATGGCACAATTGATTCTGCATTCCACCAAATAATCATGGACCATCACTTGAATTAGTATAGAGATTCCACACTCGTCATTTCAAAGGCAAAACCGCATGCTTTTCGAAAAGTTTAAGGTGAGCTCATCAGCCATGGAGAAGGTTCACGCCCCTACCTGACATAATGGCGGAGGTAATCAACCCGTCGGCACGGTGAAACTGTTGTCCCAAATCACTTCCCAGTAGCAGGTTATGCCGAAAATACGGTCATCATCAGCTCTCTTTACACGACCATGCCTGCTGCTGTTTGACTTAATTGCCTGGAAAAGCTATTCCTTGTTTCCATCTCTCAAGCATTGCAGGACAAATGCTACTGGGTGATAACAATCTACCTAGCCAAGAAGAAAGGACACATTACCATTGTTCCTGACTTTGTAGCAATAGAAATTGGTTGTGCGCAACAACTTGCTGTGGAGACTTTACGTGGGCTTCATTGCATGGTTAGTCTCTAACTTATTTCTAGACTACATTTAAGTTTTTAGAATGCTGCTTGTTTCCATTGGTCACATATAAGTAGTTTCATCCTTTAATTTTTAACTGCATGGAGCCATCTTTTGAATGTTATTTCATCCTTTAATTTTGAGTGTTTTTCTTATGCAATTAGGGTTTCATATAAGCAGGGATGTACTTGTTAGACCCAATTTAAACATCTTTTCACCTAAAGAGTTTGCTGCCTTTTTCCCCCTTCAATTACAGTGAGTTTAATTAGCAATATGGACCAACAAACAAATGTTAATGAGCAAGAGGTAGATGATGTATGTACTTTGCAGTCAAGCCAATCTAATGTGCATGGAAGGAAGGTTCATGAAGTACCAGAACTTGGAATGGAATTTGATTCAGAGCAACATGCTTTTGATTATTACAGTGAGTATGCCCATCAGGTTGGTTTTAGCGTGAGAAAGCAACACGTGAAGAAAAGATGTGGAGTCGTGATGAGGAGAACTTTATGTTGTTCAAAACAAGGTGAACGGGGTATTGATAAATGATGAGAAAAAGTTTACTATCGTTGTCCCGTCTCAAGAGTAGGTTGCGAAGCACATATGACCTTTCTACTTCAAAGGATGTAAAATTTAAGGTGACATCTTTCCATGCACATCACAATCATGTTTTTGCCCCTTCTCCTGCAAAGCAGATGTTAAGGTCAAAGAGAAGACTTTCATTTGCTCAAACGTCTTTGGCAACCAATGCTATTAAGGTAGGATTATCAGTGAAAAAGACTTTTCGTATACTAAGTCAGCAAGCTGGAGGTCGAGAACACGTTGGTTTTTTGGATATGGATTATACGAATTATCTTTACCCAACGCAAGCGACCGAAATGCAACAAGGAGATGTCAATGCTCTCTTAGAATATTTTCGAAAGATGAAGTTACATGACCCATCTTTCTTTTATTCAATACAGCTTGACGAGAATGATCTTATAAATAACATTTTTGGGGCAGATTCAAGGTCAGTAGTAGATTGTAAGCACTTTGGAGATGTATTAGGCTTTGGCAAAACATATCGAACTAATGACTATGGTCGTTCGTTTGCTTCATTTCTTGGTGTTAACATCATAAACAAACGGTAATCTTCGGGACTGCACTAATTTACGATGAAAGTGCGGAGTCATTCAAGTGGTTATTTAGGACGTTTCTTAGTGCAATGTCTAAAAAGCAATTGAAGATAATCCTCACTGATCAATCCACTGCGATGGCTAATTCAATTGTGGAAGTCTTCCCTGAGACCAACCACCATTTGTGTGTACGACACATCTATCAGAGTGCGGCCAAACATATGAGTCACGTATTTCATGCTTCTAAGGAATTTGCATCTGATCTTAGTTTTTGTGTTTATGATTATGAGGATGAAAATGAATGGATGCTTGCATGGAATCAAATACTCAAGACGTATTCTCTCCAAGACAACGAATGGTAGAAAGGGATTTTTGAGTTAAGAGAGAAATGGGCGATGGTGTATGGTCGACATATGTTTACTTTCAATATGAAAAACACACAAAGAAGCGAGTCTATGAATCATATTTTAAGGCAATACTTAGATCCAAGACATAACTTTTTGTGATTCTTTGAGCAGTATGACTTGTTATTGCAAGATCGACGTTACACAGAGTTGAACTCAGAGTTCAAAATGAGGCAAACTACTTCGGTGCCAGTAGCTAATGTTGAGATGCTAAGACATGCCGTTGAGGCATATACTCCTGAGATGTTTGCTATGTTCCAAAATGAGTACACAAAGGCCTGGGACTATAGCATTTATAGAGTTAGCAAGTCCAAAAACATTGCAAATTACAAAGTTGTTTGTGGCAGTAATGGAAGGGAACGTCTTGTGAAATTTGAAGCCGAGACAACTATTGTACAATGTAGTTGTATGAAAGTTAGCTTTGTTGGCATTTTATGTCGTCATGCCCTAAAAGTTCTCGATAAGAAAAATATCAAGAGGATACCATCTCAGTATATACTGAAAAGATGGACAAAAGATGCAAAGGATGCAATAGTAAGTGACTACCGTGGTGCTCAGACTGAAGGCAGTTCTCAAGAATCTATAGGCAAGCGTTATTCCTATTTAAGTCATAATTTTCAAGAACCGGTGACAATTGCAGTAGAAGATGAAGACATGTACACATATGTGCATAAGAACTTAAGTAAACTGCTCAAGGATTTGGAAGAAATGAAGAAAACTTATTGCTCTAGTACTTTGACTCCGAATACTAATACACAAGATGACCTTCCTAGAAATGTACCCCAACTAGATAAAGGTGTCGTTTCATAATGCCCCCGTCGAATTAAAAGAAAAGTTATAGTTAGACGTCCACGTAAAAGGTTCATGGATCTACTTGAGCAACCTAGAACACGCAGGTCATAGGCAAAAGCTACACAAGTAATGTTCTATCTAGGCTCCAAGAAATTCAATTATATATTATTAGCCTATTATAGTCACATGCTACCATACAAATGTTTTCCTATGTGATTTAATATTTCATAGGGTACCTATTCTAGTGGACAAGGCTCACAGCAAATAGGGCGCAAGATTTGACAAAATGAATATCATGAAGAGCACGCTGATAAAGAATAAGAGGTGCTTGTTGATGATTTTTACTATACTGTCAAAATTCGGTACTATAAAGGTAATACTAATTGAACTTTTTGTATTAGATATCTACGATTGTAGATAGTAATATAAATGACAATCATGATATTGGTGATGATAGATCTTATACATTTTTCTTTCAGGTAACTATAACGTTGGTACAATTCAAGTGTTGTGTTGTCATTCTCGTAACCCATTTAGATCATCCGTTTATTCTCCTTTTCTTCCTGTGTTGTTTACAGGTACAATACCCTCTAATCTCAAGGGAATCATAAGAACTTTCAAATGATAACATTAAAACTTCCCTCAATAATTATTTTGGTCCAAAGATATGGACATATCGTCACATGTCCTTCACTGAGTTGCTTCAGGTAAATAATATGGTATAAAATTTTGGTCTTTAGACTTTTGCTATAACTTTGCTGTAATTTTCTAGGCATCCTCAACTTCCAAACACAATTTGCAACAACATAACCAAGATGACAACAATTTAGACAAGCAAGACGGAGAAGGCGGTTGCTAAAAGAAAGCAAAAATTAATGGGAGGATCCATTATGAACGATGAACATCTAGGCGCAAACTGCTATCAAAAGTTTGAAGAATGTGGAGATGCATCAACTTAGATGACTTGCTTCCTTGAATGTTATAGCTATTGTAGAATGAACAACCAGGCACAAGACTTAGATCACTTGCTTCCTTCAATGTTGTAGCTGCTGTAGAATGAACAACCAGGCGCGAGCTTCTGTCTTCAAATCTTAACTTAACTTGCTTGAATGATGTAGCTCCGGCAACTAGTTTTGGCTGTTGGTGGGACAATTTGTAGGCCATGAGAGGGAGTGAAGCCATGATCATGTTACAAAAAAAGCATGATAAATTGGAATTTGGATTTCCTTTGCGGAGAAGTTCATCATTCTTCTCTTTTTTTTTGTTGCTTTTGAACCTTAGCATGAGCTTGTATTATGTAGATACCATGGATGACCAGTGACAGAATTTGTCAATAAATCTTTCAATCTATCTTTCCTTCTTCTGTTCTTCACCATGTGTGACACTTTTCTCTCAGTTGATTTCCCGTTATTGGTAAACCACCTCTAAACTGATTTTTTCTTGCACCTTTTTAGCGATTGATCAGGTGGCGCATTTGTAGCCAAGTAATACCTAAGGAGCACAAGTTCACACCCAAATCTTTGAATTATAGCTTACAAAATCGCATAATAAACCATAATTGCCATTTGTATAATGAATCACAACAAGACCAAGTGAAAAATCCATTTACAAAGACACAAAGTTGACAAGCAAAATTACTGTTTACATTATTGACTTCCAAAATATGATCTCCTTTTTTCCTATACGTATACCATCATATATAGCCGGCCACGTTTTCTTAAATCCAAAGTTCTGGTTTCAAATCATAATGACTTTTTTGCTATTCCCCCATTGGTCAACTGGGCATGTGCACAATCTGGGAGTCCCATGAAGAACAGCAAATCTTGATTTGGAAGCAATTAATTAAGAAGCCACAAAGTGACATGACTTTGGCTAGCAGCATCACTGGAGCTGGAAGCTAGCATTACTTTAGAGCAAACCACCAATGCTTTATGTCTGAACATTCATTAAACATAAGGGTCAAGTGTTTTTAGTTTGAGGGGGAGATGTCTCCTGATCTGATGGTACTATAATGCTTAAGTTTGGTCAAAACACATAGATGCATGTATATGCTCAAGTTGCAACCGGTAAGTGTTGCCATCAAAAGGTACGAGGAAAAAGAATGATGAGGGGTAGTTTTTTTCCCCGAAAGCAAGGAAGATAGTGAAGGGACCGCAGCGTTAGAGCACTAGGGTGGAGAAATCGTAATGTGTCCGTTCTTCCTGGCTAGGCAGATTGTTATCACCCAGTAGCATTTGTACTACAATGCTTGAGAGAGAGAGAGAGATAGTTGATTAGAAAGAAGGAATAGCTTTTCCAGGCAATTAAATCACACAGCAGCAGGCATGGTCGTGTAAAGAGAGCTGATGATGGCCGTATTTCCGGCGTAACTAGCTACTGGGGCGTGATTTGGGACAACAGTTTCACCGTGCCGACGGGTTGATTACCTCCAGTGTTACGTCAGGTAGGGGAGTGAACCTGCTCCATGGCTAATGAGCTCGCCATAAAGTTTCTGAAAAGCATGCACTTCTGCCTTTGCAATGCCAAGTGTGCAATCTCTAAACTAATTCAAGTAATGGTCCATAATTATTTGGTGGAATGCATAATCAATTGTGCCATATTGGCATTTGGCAGAAGCAAACCCATTGAGACCCGTGAACCTTTGGCATCAATATTGCCCCGGAAAAATAGGGCTGGTTTGGCTTCTTGTAGAGCTGTGACGGTGCCGTAAGGCGGAGAAGTGAAGATGATGAACAAGAGAAAAATCCACGGTTGAAGATCGTTCCACACCAGCAGATTTGGGAGTGTTTGGGAAGGAAGAAGATAGGAAAAGAAAAGAGAGAGAGAGGCCTGATAGAAGTCTCTCCTATAAATCAGCTCCAATAAGCTGAAATTCCAGGAGGAAGAATGATGGCAGAAGGCCGTTAAGTGCAGGGGGATTGTCACGTGCGAGGAGCATGTTTACCATACAGATGGACGAAAGAGAGGCTGCCACGTAGGGGAGATAGCAGGTTTCTCCTCCTACCCAGTCAGTAGCAAATTTTTTTTTAATACATTATCTATCAATGTGGTTCATAGTGCTAATACGTTGAATTTGATCGATCTAATCGAATTAGGTGGCCTAACGGGTCATACTAATGTTGATTATTTATTTGACTTGGACATTGATTAATTAAATTGACTAAATAACTTTATGGGCTTATTTAATTTTATCATCCAATACACTTATGAATTATTGTGTATAAAAGGCTTGTTAGACCCTAATCTCTTAACTTTGATAGACGGTTAAGATTTGGCAAGCTTTAGGGTTGATCCCATTATTCTCTCTATATAACTATCTCTTTTTCTTGGAGGTGAGGGTATGATAATATTTGGCTACTATTTTGCCTCCTAGTCTAATAAAAAAAAATACACAACTCTATTCCATCATCAAGGATATAGAAGAGTAGTAAAGATCAATACCAAAGGGGATACGTTTGCTTCCGTATCTTGGCGTTCTTCTATCATCGAAATAAAACTCTTGGTATTTTATGACTTTCTTCGGTTCCGGTGAGTTCGTAGCCCTATTGTTCTTATGTTTATACTATTGTAAGATTCTAATGATTTTGATTATGGGGTAAAGATGAATGAAATAATTCCATCATGTAGTATTAGAGCCATGCTAATCAATTGCATGAACATAGAACTCCACCTTTAAGTTTTTGGAATTTTTTTTTAAATTTACGTTTGAAAGCTAATTTGGAAAAAAAATTCCGCTATTTGGCATGTTGGCCAGCTCTACGGCATGTTGTTTTGTGGTCTGAAGCCATTGGCCCTTGTGGCTAGTGGTTTGTTAGGTGGGGCGAAGCTGTTGGACCGTAAAAGGCCTGTTAAGGGCCTGCTGTCTACAGCAAAATTGGGCCGTAAAGGGCCTATTAAATGGCTTGCTGGCTAGGCCTTTAGGCTAGTGAATTGGGTTTTTACTGGCCATAAAATTTGGGCCTGTAGCTCCATGATTGGACCTGTTTTAGCCATTTTAAAAATGGATTTTTAGAAGGACTTGAATATTTTAATCAGGCCTTGTAAAATAGTATTTGTAAGGCCGGTTATGTATTTTAATATTGGCTTATATAATGGGAGACTGATGAATATAACGTGTCAATATAATTATAATTTCAAGAATTAGTCTAAAATTATGAGATTATGCTAAAATTTTATGGTTCGTTTGGCAAGTCTAGACTATGATAATGAACTTGAAATAATTAGTGGTGCTTACTTATTTTGGCAATAAGCGGCCCAACGGAAGTTTTGTCATTTATAAGTTGAGATAATGATAAAATCAAATCATGTTATGCTTATTAATTTAAAATATTAATCGGCCCAACGGAAGATTATATTTTAATTTTAAAGCGAAAAGAAAGGAAAATAATATGTTGCATGGGTCAAATTATTTTCTGCCCAACAGTGATATAATTTATGCTTGTATTGCTTGTAATGATTTCCAACTAAGGGTGGAAAAACACTTATATATATTAATAATCGGCCCAACGGAAGGTTATAAGTGATATGTTACTTTTTTCCTTTGGGAAAGGATTTGTGTATTTACTTTTTTCATATAAATAAATTTGTTATCCCTTTTATATTATGTTAAATGATGAACCAACTATTTTCATCATGTAGATTTTCGATTCTAACGTGCATGATTATTGTTATTATTTAGTGTATAGTCCTGCTGCAATTACTGGATACCTTTCTTCTATTGAATCATTGAGTGGGACCAATTTTAAAAAATGGAAGGCGTTATGGATTTGGATTATACTTTACGGGTTGACTTGCCTGCTACCCTTACAACTGAAAGCTCTACCGAGCAAAAGGCGGCTTAAGAAAAATGGGAGCGTTCCAACCGCATATACCTAATGATTAAGAAAGGGTGCATTACGACTGCAATTCGCGGAGCTATTCCTGACTCAGATAATGCTAAGATGTACCTTGCTGATATTAAAGAGCAGTTTCAAGACCCTTCCAAGGCACATGCTACTACTCTCATCACTAAAATGGTTATGCTCAAGTATAGTGGATCTAGTTGTGTTCATGAGCATATTTTGCGAATGAATGATATGGCTTCTCAACTAAAAGGTTTGGACATGAAAATCTCAAAGGGTTTTCTCGTCCACTTTATTATGACTTCCCTTCCTGCGCAGTTTGGTCCTTTTTAAGATCAATTATAACACGCAGAAAGAGAAGTGGAAGATGAGTGAGTTGATTTTCATGTGTGCCCAAGAAGAAGAGAGGCTAAAATCTGAACAACCTGATGGTGCTCATGTTGCCATAACTGGTCCACCAAAAGGAAAAGGAAATAAATTGGCAAAGGTAGCATGCAAGGGAATAAAAGTGCTTCTGTAACCAAGACTGACAAGGCAAGCTCTTTTGGTACCAAGGGTTCTTCTTATCCTAGGTGTCACTTTTGTAAAGATAAAGGACATATGAAGGAATAATGTCATAAATTCAGAGAGTAGTTGGAAAAGAAAGATAATTTATCTATTTGCGTTTGTTACGAGTCTTATACAATTGATGCTCCTTTAAATATATGGTGAATTGACAGAGGTGCAACTGTGAACATAACTAATTTAGTGCAAGGATTCCTTTATGTGAAAAACTTAAACAAAAGGGACCGTAATGTGTTAGTAAGAAATGGAAAGAAAGTTCAAGTTCAAGCTGTAAGAACAGAGGCCATACATAAAAAAAATCATCCATAACGTTAAGCCCCAACACTACTCTGGCAAGGTCCATTCAGATGACCCGATAGATGGGAATCACTGCATCTACATGCTTTGGGAAGAATTTGGGAGGATCTCTGGATATTGTCACCCATCGGAAAGAATTTTTCTGCCTCCTTGTAGAAACAATTTGACAACGGTGTGCGGGGTGGAAAGGAATCTTACTCAATAAAGCTGGTAGGGCCACCCTCATCAAATCAACTCTATCGGCGCTACTTCAGTATCATATGCAAGTATATCTTTTTCCACGTTATGTGTGCAAGCTAATCAATTCCATAATACGACAATTCTGGTGGTCGGGTAACGACAACAGGCGGAGTATCTATTGGATTAGCTGGAGACATCTCTGTGCACCAAAGACAATGGGAGGACTAGACCGGGCATACGGGTAACCCGGCCGGGTACGAGTAAGCCGGGTGAGGGTAAATTCGGGTTGGGTAAATTTTACCCATTTTTCTCGGGTGCAGTTTTCTAGTGCCCGTACCCTAAGCAGGCGGGCTGGGTATTACCCGTGGGTAAAAGACTTTTTTTAAGAGTATTTTTTTGTTCTTTTTTTTTATTTCTACAACAATCACTGAACAATTACCTCTCGACGATCATCTTTCTCAACTCCACTTAATCACTTATCCACAACACAACTATTTCAATTTCAACCGAACACAATACTACCAAAACACTTAAAATACATACAAAAAATTGACAAAAACGAAACAATACAAATAGATCTGAAAAAAATTATATGGTAAACAAAAAATAAAATGAGTGTTAACAAAGCTATCAAAGGCAATTGGAGACCACGATCGGAATTGGAGGTCACTTTGGTTTAGACTGATGTAACTTTCGTCTTCACTCTAGCATGATCAGAGAGTGGCGCGGAGCTGTGGCCATGGCAAAAATACCTAGAGCAGAGCGTCAAAGATCTGCGGTGAATCTAGCGGCAAAATACTCGGTGTCAAGATGACGTGAGAAAGAGCGACGTCGGCGTCACATCGTGACTCGAGAAAGCGATGTGGAGAGAGGGAGGACGGGAGGAGCGGCGCAAAGGAGAAGGGAGAAAAGAATGAACATGAAAAGAATTATTAATGAACATGAAACCCTAGTAGTTGGCATTTATATGCTAAAAATCCGCATAGTCCGGGTAATATGTACCCGACCCGGATTCACCCAAAATTTATGGGTCGGTTTGGGTACGGGTCCGTTTTTAGTGGGTACTCAAAACATGTACCTGTACTCGCGGTTTTTAGCCTGCAACGGTTCTACCCGCGAGTCCGAGTACATTTTTGCTAGGTCCGGAGGATTGGGTTTCCGCGATACCCACCTTCTTATCAAAGCTTTGCTTGCTAAAACAAGCTGGCGAATAATGAATGACCCTGACAGCTTTCTAGCAAAAGTCCTTTCGAGGAAATATTGTGTCCGTAACTCTTTCTCTAACTGCCCAGTAAAAGGTAATTTTTCTTGGCGTTGGCGAAGCATTTTGGCTGGTAAACAGGTACTATCTCTCGGGCTCAGATGGCAAGTTGAGACTGGATCGAATATCTCTATCTGGAACGATCACTGGATCCCAAATACTGACAATTTCCTTGCCTATGAAGTGAATCATCTGTCAAATTGGGTAGACCTTCCGGTGAGGGTTTGTGATCTGATTGATCGGAATAAGTGGGACGAGGATCTTCTCTCATCTCTCCTACCACAACATATAGTAAATAAGATCCTTTCCATACACGTCTCAAACACCCTTTAGCTGACCAACTGGTTTGGAAGGCAACAAGCTCTGGCACTTACTCGGTGGCTTCAGCATACAAGTTGCTTTACCATAACATTGCTTCTGACCAGAGTCTAAATTCGCAACAAAACTGCCTTCCTCCTGTGACGAATCCTTTTGGACCAAATTATGGTCACTTCCTTTGCCTCCTAAAATTATTTATCTTTTTTTGGCAAATCGTTTGGGACCGTCTACCAATTAAATCAAAGCTTTGCCATCTAAATATTATTAATAACCCTTTATGTCCCCTTTGCTCTCTCGAATCTGAAACCTTAAATCATCTCTTTCTTCGTTACCCTGACATCCGACTCATTTGGTTTGGAAGACCACTTTGTTTAAAAACCGACTTGATTGGTTCCTCATTCCGTGAATGGCTAATTGCTTGGATAAAAAATTCCAAAAAAGCAAACTCTACTACCCATAGCTTTGTTAATACACTACAAGAAAAGACGTCTTTTGCGACGGAGTTTTAGCGACGGCATAGATTCCGTCGCTAAATTGAGTTTTTATCGACAGAAACCTCCGTCAGTAAAACTCCGTCGTAAAATATTATTTAAGCGACGGATTTATTCCGTAGCAAAAAACTCGGTCGGTGAAAAGGCATTTTACCGACGGAAACCTCCGTCGGTAATACTCCGCCGTGAAATATTATTTAAGCGACGGATTTATTCCGTCGCAAAAAACTCCGTCGGTACAAATAGGTCTTCACCGACGGACGTTTAGCGACGGAATAAATCCGTCGCTAAAAGTCTATTTAATTCACAGATCTGGTTTGAACTGTCACTGCTTCTCTCTTCGAAAATCCCAAAACCCAACTTCCCTCTACCCCGGCGGCGACCTCCCTCGACACCGGCGGTGACTTTCCTCGACCCCGGCGGTGACCTCCCTCGACAACGGCGACCACCTGCAACTCTGGCAACCACGGGCCCTCACCTCCAGCAGATCTGTGAAGAGGAGAGAGACTGAGAGAAAGAGAGAGAGCAGCGTCGACTACCGGGACCACCGGAGACGACGGTTTCTCACCTCCGGCAGTATTTCTCGTGAGGTAAAGTTCTTGTCTTCCTCTCTATTTGCTCTACGCTATACCTTCTGTCTTCCTCTTATACATCTAAATTGCTGTGAAAAGTTAAAGACATTGGAGATTGAGTGGGCTGGATTTGCTCTCCGCGCTTTCAATATTGAAACGGCGAGAGCAATGGATGTTGCTTCTGATCCGAAAATAGGCCTTATGCGACTACTTTGGTGGCAGGAAGCCATAGACAAGATCGGGTTAAGTGGCGTTGGATCTAGATGGGATGGGACGGGACGGAACTGGGCAAGGGACATTAAACTTAAGATGACGCAAATCCAAAACCCTAAACCCTAAACCCCAATTGAATCGAACCCTCAATTAAACTAATTGAACCCCTAATTAAACCCTAAATTGATTGCCCCAATCTAACCGAACCCTAATTGAACCCTAAATTGAATGCCCTAATCCAACCGAACCCTAAATTGAACTAATTGGACCCTAAATTGAATGCCTCAAATCAACCGAATCCTAAATTATATCAATAGAGCCCCCTAATTGAACCCTAAATTGAAGCAATTGAATCCTAAATTGAATGCCCTAATTGAATTGAACCCTAAATTAAACTAATTGAACCCCTAATTAAACCCTAAATTGATTGCCCCAATCTAACCGAACCCTAATTGAACCCTAAATTGAATGCCTCAAATCAACCGAACCCTAAATTGAATCAATAGAACCCCCTAATTGAACCCTAAATTGAAGTAATTGAATCCTAAATTGAATGCCCTAATTGAATCGAACCCTAAATTAAACTAATTAAACCCCTAATTAAATCCTAAATTGATTGCCCCAATCTAACCGAACCCTAATTGAACCCTAAATTGAATGCCTCAAATCAACCGAACCTTAAATTGAATCAATAGAACCCCCTAATTGAACCCTAAATTGAAGTAATTAAACCCTAAATTGAACATTGATCATTTGTTTGATAATTTTAGGTTGTTAATTGTGCGTTTTAGAATTGTGATTATTGATCGATGATTTTAGGTTATTAGCTGTGCATTTGAAGTAATTACGATTATTAATTGATGATTTTAGGTTGTTAAATGATGATTTTAGATTGTTAATTGTGCATTGAGCATTTGAGATATTGAGATTATTGACGGAGGATGGGACCCAATTGGATTGAATGTGTGCTTTTTGTTAATTTTTATTGCATTGAGCATTTGAGAATTGAGAATTGAGATTGTTGACGGAGGATGGGACCCAATTGGATTGAGATACCTGTTAGTTAGCGCAGACACGGACACCACGTCTGATCGACGGTGTCCGACATTTAAAAAACAAATTAACGTATGCCGATGTGTCTGGAGGTGCGTGTCGGTGGGCGTCGGACACGTGTCCGGAGGCGTCAGACACGTGTCGGTATGTGTCAGACATGTGTCCGGAGGTGTCAGACACGTATCAGACACCATATCGACACCCTATATGAGGTGTCGGAATTGAGGTTGTTGACGGAGGATGAGACCCAATTGGATTGAGATACATGTTAGTTAGCGCAGACACGGACACCACATTTGATCGACAGTGTCCAGCATTTAAAAAACAAATTAACGTATGCCGATGTGTCTGGAGGTGCGTGCCGGTGGGCGTCGGACACGTGTCCAGAGGCGTAGGACACGCGTCGGTATGTGTCGGACACGTGTCCGGAGGTGTCAGACACGTATCGGACACCATATCGACACCCTATATGAGGTGTCGGAATTGAGGTTGTTGAATGTGCATTAAATTTAGGTTAGTTAGGTTAATGCGACATTTTTAGCATGCACCCCCTGGAATCTAATCGTGGCTCCAGCGCTGGCTATAATTAGCCCTAATTAGTCCTGATTAACAATATTTTAGTAAATCAATTAACCCTAATTAGCTCTAACGAGCCTAATTAGTTTTAATTAACCCTAAGAACCTGATGAAATTCAAATTAGCCCAAATGAACCCAATTATGCGCATATTGATTGTAGTTAGCCTAATTAGTCATAATTTGCACTAACATAACCCAATTACGCCTAATTAGCGCTAGTTAGGACTAATCAACACTACTCGGCACCATCAAAACCCTAATTAGGACTAAATAACCCTAATTAGTCCTAATCAACCCTAATTAGCTATAATTATCCGAAACTAGCCCTCATTAACATTAATTAGCCCTAACATAACCCAATTAAGCCTAATTAGCCCTAATTAGGACTAATCAGCACTACTCGGCACAATTAAACCCTAATTAGGACTACATAACTCTAATTAGTCCTAATCAACCCTAGTCAGCTATAATTATCCGAAACTATCCCTCATTAACATTAATTAGCCCTAACATAACCCAATTAAGCCCAATTAGCCCTAATTAGGACTAATCATCACTACTCGGCACAATTAAACCCTAATTAGGACTAAATAACCCTAATTAGTCCTAATCAACCCTAATCAGCTATAATTAATAATCGTAATTAACCCTAATAACCCAGTTAGCCCTAATTAGCCCTTGTACATCCCATAATTACTCCATGTTGCCCAGAGATGGTTCAATTACTCGTTGTTTACAAACCCTGCCTTCTTTATATTAATTGTTGTTTTGAGAAGTCCATTGGCAACGAGATGGTTCAACTCGTTGCCAACGAGTTCTATTTAATGTGGAATTGGTAACATATGCAACGATCATTCTGTAGTTTTGATATTTCAGAAAGATTCTTGCATATCTTATCAATTTCTGAACACATGCATGCATAGAAACCCTTAGTTCCCGTTCAAAGGTACTCATTACAAAGTAATGCCTTGTAATGAGCCTTTGGATGTCCAGTTTGGACAGTTTGGAAAAGCTAATTGTTTATAAAATAGTATTTTGACTCATGCTTTATGTTCTATGTCGTGGATATTTGGTACACGTTCTCGTGTGTTTCTCCAGGTGCATACAGATCTGGTGTTCTAACATCCGTCAAACCTTCCTGAGCAAGGTTAGATGAATGTTAGAACACCTAATCGATGTGGTGTACTTGGAGAAATGCGGGGAGGTGCTGCCGAATTTTCCACAGACATCGGACTAAGCATGAGTTATTCACTGTTTTATAAACATGTGCTTTTCTGAATGGGATAGGACCACTACCTGTTCAAGAGTGGAGGGAAAATATGTAGACATGTTGTAACATTCATGCATTGATATTTACATCGGCAATGCCTAATCACTGGTCATTATTGAAGGTGGTATACAGTACGATAATTCAGTCGTCATGTCAGTCGATCGAAGTTGGATGAAAAGGAAGAATGCTGAAGATTTTGAGTGTCGCGTTGACGAATTTCTCGACTTCGCTTATGCGCATCCTGCACATGTTGACCTTGATAAGATAAGGTGTCCGTGCGGTAGATGTGAGTTGTTGCACTGGAGAAAAAGAATTGAAGTAAAATGGCATCTTCGTCGGTACGGTTTTATGGGTGGATACACAAGGTGGACGCAGCACGGGAAAACGATAGTATTGTCGTCCAACCTGGCTAGTCAAACTGAAGTTAGGGAGGAGGCACGATATGATTTCCGAGATATGATTATGGATGCTGGGCATGCTAATGTTGACTGGGGTAACGACAGTCCACAACCGCCGAACGAGGGGGCTCATCAGTTTTATGAGTTGTTGAGAGCTGCGGAAGAGCCGCTGTGGGATGGAGCTCCGAAACACACACGGCTGTCTGCGGTTAGTAGGTTATTACAGTTGAAATCAGACCACGGGCTGAGTGAGAAAGGTTTTAACGAGTTTGTTACCTTCATCAAAGAAATACTGCCCGAAAGTGAAAAGCTACCGCCGTCGTACTATGACGCGAAGAAGATGATGAGGAAACTTGGGTTGAGCTATGACCGGATAGATGCGTGCAATAACGATTGTGTATTATTCTGGAAAGAGAATAAGGATTTGTCATTATGTCCAGTATGTGATCATTCGAGGTACAAACCGGACAAAGGGAAGAAGAAAAACATTGCATGGAAGATATTGCGATATTTTCCGGTCACACCACGGCTTCAGAGAATGTACTACTCCTCCAGTACAGCTGAACATATGAGGGCTCACCGTGAGACTCGCAGCAACGATGCCGATGTGCTGACACACCCAGCTGATGGAGAGGCGTGGAAGGAGTTTGACCGCAGGCATCCAGTCTTTGCTCAGGAAGTTCGGAATGTTAGACTTGGTCTGGCAACCGATGGGTTCAACCCTTTCGGTCAGTCTACCACGCCTTACTCCTGTTGGCCTGTTATTATTGTCCCTTACAACCTTCCACCAGGCATGTGCATGAAGAAGCCGTATATGTTCTTGTCGTTGCTTATTCCGGGGCCGAAGAGTCCCGGTAAGGACATAGATGTGTATTTAAGGCCGTTGATTGATGAGTTAAAACAATTATGGAATCATGGAGTCGAAACATATGATGCATCCCTTAAACAAAATTTTCAGATGAGGGCTGCTTTGATGTGGACTATACATGATTTTCCCGCATTGGGAATGACGTGTGGCTGGAGCACACATGGGAAGCTAGCATGCCCTGCTTGTATGGGCGTGAACCCCGGTCATACGTTAAAGCACGGCGGAAAGGCCTCGTGGTTCGGATGTCACCGTAAGCTTTTGCCACCGGGCCATCAGTTTCGTAGGCAGAAGGATAAATTTGACGGGACAATCGAGCGTGAGGTTGTCACACTGGACTACCCATCTGGTGAAGAAGTACTCTCACACCTGGAGGCACTTGATACTGACATACCACACGGTAAGGGTGTGCCGGATCGGAAGATTGCAGGGTTCGGGAAAGAGCACAACTGGAGAAAATTTTGTATCTTCTGGGAGTTAGCCTACTGGAGGACGCTCGTTATCCGAAACAACATGGATGTGATGCATATTGAGAAGAACGTTTTTGATAATGTGTTCAACACAGTGATGAATGTCAAGGGCAAATCGAAAGATCACCTTAAAGCGAGAAGGGATCTACAACAGTTGGGTGTACGCCGTGAATTGCATCCTCGGACAGTCAGTGGGAGGACCATACTTCCGAAAGCACCTTACTGTCTAGACAAGAAACAAGTGGAGAAGGTCTGTCAGTGGGTTAAGAATTTGAAGCTTCCGGATGGGTTTGCGTCCAACATATCTCGTTGTTGCAATGTATCGGAATGCAAGTTCCAAGGGATGAAGAGTCACGACTGCCACGTATTCATGGAGAGATTCATTCCTATTGCCTTCCGGGGACTGTTGCCACGGGTTGTTTGCGAGACTTTGACTGAATTATCTCATTTCTTTCGAGATATATGCTCTTCTACGATCCGGGTGAGTAACATGGAAGTGCTTGAGAAGAACATTGTGGTGACGATTTGCAAGCTGGAGAAAATCTTCCCACCTTCGTTCTTTGATTCAATGGAGCATCTGCCTGTTCACTTGGCATATGAAGCTAAGATGGGTGGACCCGTGCAATATCGGTGGATGTATCCCTTCGAGAGGTAATCTTTAAATTGTTACAGTTGTTCGTTTACACTTAATGCGACATCTGTTATCATTGATATTCCACCTAACTCGATTCGCTAAACTTCTAGGTTCATGTTCCATTTAAAGAAAAAAGTCCGTAATAAGGCTCGGGTTGAAGGCTCAATTGCGGAGGCTTACGTAATGGAAGAACTTGTAAACTTTTGTAGTCAATATTTCGGGCCTAATGTTGATACAAGGTTAAATCAACTAGGCCGAAATGATCCCGGAGCAAGCACAAATTTGGAAGGGCAATTGTCAATATTCAAGCAGTCAGGTAGTCCGTTCGGCCGAACGTATACTCGATGGCTAACGGATGAAGAGTACAGTGCTGCAACAATATATGCCCTTCTAAATTGCGATGAAGTTTCGGCATTCGTTGAGTAAGTTAAAGTCTTAATTCACTTACATTGTTGTACATAATTGAAAGTGTGTGTTAAGCGAGTTAACTATATTGGTTTGCAGTGAGTTCGATGCGGAATCTTTAATCACTGATCCCGCTGGACTTGAATCTCATCGAAAATCACAATTTGTACAGTGGTTCAAAATCCGTGTAAGATTATTTAACGAAATTATATTATGTGTTATATACAGTTCTGTGGCCAATTAGTATACTGATTTATCCTTAATTTTTACCGTCATCTACAATAGGTTCAGTCAATGGATAGACCAGTGGCCTCATGCTTGAAATTACTAGCCGAAGGCCCTAACAAACAAACATCCTGTTACGGAGGCTATATCATCAACGGGTTTAGGTTTAACGTAAAAGATGATGACCGAACAAAACAAACCCAAAACAGTGGAGTCTTGGTCAACGGCGACTGTTATGCCGAGAATTGCATGGATTTTTACGGAGAGCTAGATGAGATTGTTGAGCTAACATATCTGGGTTCCCAAAACCGCCTGGTAATGTTCAAGTGTACGTGGTTCGATGTCACATGCAGTAGAGGAATCCGTGTTAGCTCTCAAGGGATTGTAGATGTCAATGTCAAGTCAAGACTTGCATCAGACGAGCCCTTTGTGTTTGCTAGTCAAGCTGTACAAGTCTTTTACGCGGAGGACGTCGCCAATCCCAAATCTCATTGGTATACAACTATCAAGTCCAAGAAATTGCCCGTGACATATGACAGTGAGCTAGACTCCTTTCAAGCCGACCAACCACGTGTCTTGTTCCCTGTTGAGGTCAACAACGAGGAGGACGATCTTCCTCTTCCAACAACACTTCTTGTAGGAGAAGAAGTCGTAGATGATGACGCGGAAGATGTTGAAAGTGTTGGAGATGATGTGACCGAGTCTACTGATGAAGAGGATGAATTAGAAGATGAAGAGGACGACGAGTCCCACGAAGAAGAGGGCGACGAGGAAAGTGATGAAGATGATTCGCAAACTGAAAATGATTGACTTGTAATGTTGTAACATCACGGGAAAAATGTAGTAACATTTTAGAACTTGGTGTTTATTGATGTGTTTTTGCACATCCGTTCATATATATATATATATATATATATATATATATATATATATATATATAGTGCCGATGATGATTTATGCCTAAATTATTGTTTTTCACGTGTTAATGTCTTTGTATATAATCTATATGAAGTCAGATATGGATAGGATACGGGCTATTCGTGGCCGGGCTGGACGCCGAGCTGCTTCCTCCCCGGTTAGTCCCACCTCGTCATTGCCTACTGATGACGAGGCACAGAGTGATCGCGGACAGCCATCGGGGGCCCAGCCCCAGCCGTCGCCGTCACCCGCCCCAGCCCCAGCCAGCGTCAGCCCCAGCCGTCGCCCCAGCCCCAGCTCGAGCCGTCGCCCCAGCCCGACGCAGATTCATCCCACACGCGCGTGCATTCTCCATCTTCCGTGGGTTCTACCTCAGGTATAGTTGATAACGGTGTTTCGTACATTTTCGCTAGCCTTATATTTGAACTGTATTAATGTCTGTGTTTTGTAGGATCTCGACGAGGCCGTGGTCCGACACGCGGGGTACGCATCGACCCCCAGCGTAAACAGAGAGTTACGCTCACGCAGGAGGGCCTGTAAGTACTAAAAATATCACCTCATGCCTTATTTTAAAATTTTGGGGTGTTAATTTATATTTGAACTGTATTAATTAATTTATTTACTTCTTTGGCAGGATCCTGGAGAATAGGCGAGGACGAAGATCGGCGTTCTTGTGAAGGGCCGATTCTTCGAGCCACGCCTGTACTGGAAGGACTGGGATGCCGCTGCGAGGGAGGCCCTATGGGAGGAGTGGCTGGTACGGTGAAGTATTTTTTTCAGCGTTAGTAAATGTTAAATTACAGTTTGTTTTATGTTGTTAATTTGTGTTATTGAATGCCTTACAGGAGGGGTTCACGTTTGACACGCCTCAGCAGCAGGTACTGGGGCAGCAGGCTTTCTTTGCCTACATCGGCAAGAATTACCGCCGATGGCTCCACGATGCACGGGACCGGGCGAAGAAGGCGCTGCCCGCGGGTGCCCCGATGACGGACATGGCGAGATATCCCCCACATTGGATATCTCACCGTGTATGGGGGGAGATGATAGATCGGTGGGCTGCGGATCCAGGTTGGGACGCCAAGAGTAAGAGCGGACTGAGAACAGACAGAACAGAGATCCGACGCACACGGGGGGGTCGGTGCCACACGACATCGTCCGACACAAGAACGCGGTCGAGCACCCGGATCTGGAGGAGGATGAGGTCGTAGCTCTGACGTATAATCAGACGCACGTGCGGAAGAAGGACAAGGACGAGACGCACCGGGCGGGCGACTATATTTCAGATATTGCCCGGCGGATCGATGTGAGTCAATTTATTTAAGTTAATGTTTTTCTTTCTATCCTCAAT
>JAVXUP010003199.1:60000-80481 GCA_033070095.1 Escallonia herrerae | reverse complement strand
ACTTCATAAATAACGTTGATCTTTAAAACAAATAAGTTTTATTTAAGTTTTCTATTTTCCTTTTTATTTTTGCGACACTTTATGTTATTTGTTTTGGTATTATTTTCCTTTTTTCACCCCAACTTATTTACTCTTTGCCAAAATTTATGAGTAAAAAATTTGTAAATATTATAGCCCAACTTTTGTATACCTTTTAATATGAGGAAACCAATTCTAGAATTTTTATCATGTAGAATTGAACATTTAAACACATATAGGCTTTCTTTTTACTGTTCTTTTTTTTTAATTATTATTTTACCCTCTTTTATTAATTAATTATACTACATGCCACCCTATTTTCTTATTGTCATTTTTCTCTTCTATCCCAACTTTTTAACTATTTACAACAATTTATTATTAAAAAATTCATAGATACTATTGGCCCAAATTTTGTGAACCTTTTAAAACTAGGAAACCAACTCTAAAGTTTCTAAAACTCTACCCAATTAATACAATTACATATTAGGCTGTAATCCTCACCGTCAATATCTTAAAAGCACTTTCAAATAACAAGATAAAATCTCACAAATGTAAAGTACGGAAATCATATATCAAAATTAGAGATCAATACTTAACATATACAAGCCGAATATGACTTAATTAATATATACTTTAAATTGCCAAAATAGTATTTTTTTTCTTTAATAATTGGTTTAAATTTAATAACCTCAAACTCAAAAATAGAAATCATATACTGCAATGGATGCCAATTAAAAGAATCAAAATATAGAGAACTTTCAAATTAATTGCTTTAGGAAGTCTTCAAAAACATTTCGAAACGGCTCCTCAGAAAATCACTAGACATGACCTTGAAACAAACACATAAACACAAGGATTGTCACTATAACGCTATGCCATTTTTTTAAGGATTAATTCTATCTTTTAAAAGGGTGGTTATTTAAGAATTTCTTAGCCGCTACGTGGTCATAGACACTTATTTATTGACTCTAAAAATGTTTTTAAGAATTGTAGATTATGGTGTCAACAAAAATGACTCTTGGCATATTTTTCGATTGCTAATTGTTATTGTACAGGGGGTTGCAGAAATCTTTCTTGTTGGTAGGCAAAAATTACCAATTATTGAAAATAAAGTTATAAAATAGCTCCACGTACTTCCATTTCGGTTTCAATGTCTACTGTTAGCGCTCATGTTTCAGTTGGCTATTTACATCTACAAAGTAATTTTCTAAACCTATAGTTTATGCCTTCATCGTTCTTAACCTTTTTTAGGATTTTTCTTTTCTGATATAAGTGACTTTGATTGATCTTTAGTTATCTGATATAAGTGACTTTGATTGATCTTTAGTTAAGTATATTATAACTAGTTTCATCAGAAATATCTGCAAAATGGTGATCTTAATAACTTTCAATCATAAGTACAACTTTCGATTTCTTTATGTTTTTATGTCCTTGCAAAAAGTTAAAAGAGAACAATATATCTCTCACGCATATAATGGGAGTATTATCCTCAATTTAGTATCTTAGTTTATTGAATGTAGCTTACCTGGGCTTTGCCCGGTTCATTAGGTGTCCTTATTTTAGTTTTGATTGGGCTTTGCCCAGTTCATTAGGTGTCCTTATTTTAGTTTTGATTAATCTTTACAAGATCAATGAGTGTTTTAATCAGTAGACCGTATATAGCTAAAAAAAAATTCTAAAACTATACCTAGCCAATACTAACTTATTAGGATATTGTATTCTTTAAATTAGTATTGATATAGCCAAAAATACGCCACCAATCTATGGATGACATGTGACAGTTATGACACGTGGTCCCTATTGGCTTCATACTGATTTGGCACTTGCTATATCAATAATCATATAAAATCCTAAAAGGATTCTGACTCTATCATCATATATAGACATGTGATCCTCTAGGATCCTAATTAGATTCTGATTAGAGTTGGTCAAAGCCCAGTCCTACTAGGGCTCCTCCTTCTACCACTATATAAAGGGGTTAAGCCCCCCCATATATGGACAAGCTCACACACAATTACACATTGTGTCTTACTGCTTTTTCAGAGTTCTACATTATTAGTCATCTCTGACTTAAGCATCGGAGTGTTCCCCCGCCGAAATCCCGCCCGGCGGTCACTCCGTGTTCTCTTTTGCAGGCCTACTTTCTGGTGTGGTTCCCGATCTAGTTTTTAGCTGCAACAGATTGGCGCCATCCGTGGGACCCTCAGGGAACATGGCCAATCATCCTTCTTCCAGAGACTCTTCACGTAGTCGTTCCCAGAACCGTCCCGCACGGACTAACAGCTCTCATCGACCTGGTCGTTCTCATGACCAACACTCGACCCCTTTGCGCCGCCGTCGCGCCAATTCTTCTGAAGATATATACGTTAACGTAACATCTGCCACTCCCGAATCAGAAACCAGACCTCGGAGAAACCGATCCCAAAGTCTACTCTGAAAAACGGTGACCTTCGTCATCGCCTAAATCGTCAGCTCTTCAAAACACCCCATGCTCCGTAAATACAGGTCAGCGGCCGATCCGACTTTCGATCCCAAAGAGAAGAGCGGAGCGCACATGACCAGGAGTGGATCATGCTTTCGACGTGATCCATTAGTAGAAGACAGTACCAACTCATCTCCCGAACAGGTTGCCATAATTGAGACCCCTCAAAGATCTATTCATAGAAAGAGGACGCTTGAGTTTTGTTCCTGAGAACGGGACTCCTGGAAGATGGTCCCCAGAAATCATTCTTAAGAACGATCTCCCCCAAGGGAAGAATCTGGATATCCGTTATTCGAGGCCATCGAAAAGGCAAAGCTACCTCCCAATTTTCGAATGCCTCAATGAGACCTCCACGACAGAACTGGAGATCTAGGAGAACATGTTTACCAATTTGAAACAAACATGCTACTCCTACAGGTCTCAGATGCTGTCATGTGCAGAGCCTTTCCTATCATTCTGAGGAAGGCTGCACAAGCATGGTTCAAATCTCTACAACCGAGGTCCATCTACTCATTTGGCCAATTATCGGATCCCTTTCAGAAACACTTTGTAAGCAGTCGCTCCCGAAGAAAGAACTTGGCGAGTCTGTTAAACATTGTGCAAGAGAAAAATGAGTCTTTGGCATGCTTCCTTGGACGATTCAACGCAGCCACTTTGGAAATCGATAACTTGGATGAATCCATGAAGTATACTGCCTTCCTCCGAGGCCTCCGATCGACATCCAAGTTTGCGTTCTCCGTTAACAAAAGTCCTCAAGGTAATATGAAAGCCCTTCTCGAGAAGGCTAACAAATATATTCAACTGAAGAATACCTGGAGACATAGAGGGCGACGTGGAGAAGGAAAGGAAGAACAGAAGAAACGATCTCGAGAGTTAACTCCTCAAGGAGGAAAGTCAGCAAAACGTTCTAAGCGTGATGAACGGCGTCCTAAAGACCTGTTTCCCTTGGAAAATCTGACACCCCTCAATGCCAAACCATCACAGATACTTCATAAGATCAAAGACAATAAGGCTCTCCAATGGCCAGACAAGATGAGATCTCGGTCGAATAAAAGAAACAAAGATTTATGGTGTCACTTTCACAACGATCATGGCCATATAACTGACAATTGTGGGTCGCTTAAGCTAGCAATTGAGGCCCTTATCAAGCGTGGCCAGTTGAGAAAGTTTGTAGCTCACAAAGAAGGACGACAACAAACACCCCTATCCATGGAAGAAAGAGAAGACCGGGAAGAGAATGCGGGTATGATCAACACCATATCTGGGGGATTAGCCGCTGGAGGTTTATCAGGACAGGCTCGAAAAGCAAACGCCAGGGAAGTGTGCATAACGAGCCAACCCCCAAATAAGAAACAAAAGACTATGCCTGATCTACGATCACCTTTTCCGATGAAGATTCAAAAGACGTGAAGACTCCTTATGATGATCCAAATTTTTTGATGTGAAACGGGTTCTGGTCGACAACGGCAGTTCCGTAGAAGTCTTATTTTACAATGCGTTTGAGAAGATGAACATCCTAAAGGACCGTCTTCGAAAGATGGATACACCATTGTATGGATTCTCTAACCATCCAATTGCGGTCGAAGGTATTATCGCACTCCCAGTTGCAATCGGTACACCTCCGACACAAGCCAATTTCATGCTTGATTTTGTGGAGGTAAAGGTCCCCTCTGCATACAACGCCATATTGGGACGACCATCACTCAATCGATTACAGGCTGTGGTGTCGACTAACCACCTCAAGATAAAGTTCTCCACGGAATATGAGATTGGAGAGGTGAAAGGAGACCAGACTACAGCTCGTCAGTGTTACATGACTTTATGCCGGTCAAAGAACAAAGAAGCACTCATTATCAAAGACCTCCGAGAAGATACAAAGATGCAAAGGGGAGAACCAGTTGAAGATCTTGTAAGCGTTGAAGTATATCCCAGAGAAGCAAGACAATTCAAATAGGTTCGAATCTTAAGGAAGACACCAAGCTCAAGCTAGTGAACCTATTGAGAACCTATGCGGATGTCTTTGCATGGACAGTCGCTGACATGCCTGGAATTGATCCCGAGGTCATTACCCATAGGCTAACTATTGATCCATCCAAAAAACCTGTTAAGCAGAAGAAGAGGACTTTTGCGCCAGAAAGACAGGAGAAGATCGAAGAACAGGTAGATAAACTTATAACTGCCAACTTCATTGAAGAGTTCTACTACCCGGATTGGATCGCCAACGTTGTCATGGTTCCTAAGTCAGGCGACAGATGGCGAATATGTATTGATCACACAGATCTCAACAAAGCATGCCCGAAGGATAGCTACCCGCTCCCGAGGATAGATCTTCTTATCGACACTACTTCGGGCCATGAATTACTTAGTTTTATGGATGCATATTCTGGTTATAACCAGATTATGATACTTGAGAACGATGTCTCCAAAACTTTGTTCATCACAGAGAGAGGGTTATAATGCTATAAAGTAATGCCCTTTGGACTCAAGAACGCCGGGACAACTTACCAAAGCCTGGTGAACATGATCTTTTGAAACTTGATCGGAAAGAACATGGAAGTCTATGTTGACGATATGCTCGTCAAAAGTATAAAGTCTGAATTTCATGTCAAAGGCTTGAAGGAAACTTTTGACATCCTTCGAAAGTATAAAATGAAGCTGAACCCACTCAAATGCACTTTCGGAGTCGCATCAGGGAAATTTTTGGGGTTTATGGTTTCTCAACGAGGAATTGAGGAGAACCCAGAAAAGATCAAAGCCATTCAAACCATGACGTCCCCAAAAACCATCAAACAAGTGCAAGAGTTAACAGGAAGGGTCGCAGCCTTGGGAAGGTTCATGGCTCGATCAACTGAACGATGCTTACCATTCTTTAAAGCCATTAGGAAAGCAAAAAATTTTGTTTGGATGGACGATTGTTAGAAATCGTTCGAAGAACTCAAAACATACTTGAGTTTTCCGCCCCTACTTTCGAAACCACTTCCCGGAAAAGATTTGTTTCTGTACCTCTCGGTCACCGAAGTCGCAGTTAGCGTTGTTTTAGTCAGAGAGGAAGATGGAGTCCAGAAACCCATCTATTATGTTGACAAACTCTTACAAGATGTAAAGACAAGATTTTCGAAGATCGACAAGATTCACTAGCTCTTATGATATCAACTAGGCATCTTCGATCGTATTTCCAGTCTCATACCATTGTTATTTTGACGAACCAACCACTTAGAAAGGTTTTGATGAGCCCCGAGGCATCAGGAAGATTGGTAAACTGGTTCGTCGAGTTGGGGAAATTTGATATCCAATATAAACCTTGCAGTACACTTAAAGCTCAAGCCCTAGTGGACTTTATTGTCTAGTGTACATTACCTGAAGACCCTCCTCAGTTGGTGATTTTTGAGGTTACAGATCCTTGGAATCTTTATGTAGACGGTTCTTCAGCTGTTGGTGGTAGTGGAGCCAGAATCATTCTTATAAGTCTAGAAGGTTTTACCATTGAGTATGCACTTTGTTTTGGATTTCAAGCCTTAAATAATGAAGTAGAATATGAGGCTCTTCTCGCTAGGATAAGGCTAGCACATGCTTTAAAGATGGATTCGCTATCAGTTCATAGTGATTCCCAACCGGTGGTTAATCATGTCTTAGGAGATTATGAGGCCAGAGATTAAAGAATGACACAATATCTCCAACTAGTCAGAACATCAGCTGTGAAGTTTGAAAACTTCAACATTCAACAAATCCCCCTAGATCAAAATACTCAGGCCGATACGTTATCAAGGCTTGCTTCCGCCGAAGTAACGGATGTCCGACGCTCGGTTTACCTTGAATTCCTTAAGGATCGTAGTATCAGTTCTCAAACTGAGATTGGAATGATAGATCAAGAACTTTGTTGGATGGACATGATCATCAAATACCTATCCACAGGTGAATTACCAAGTGAAAGACATGAGGCGAGGAACCTTCATGTCAAAGATGCTCAGTATGCATTAGTGGAGGGAATTCTATACAAGAAATCCTTCAGCCCTCCTTAACTCAGATGCTTACGCCCATCAGAATCCTTATACGCATTGCAAGAAGTACATGAAGGGATATGTGGTCAACATCTTGGAGGAAGGACATTAGCCCAGAAAATTTTAAGGCAAGGATATTATTGTCTTACGATGTAGAAAGATGCCATCGAATTCACACAAATGTCAGAAGTTTGCCCCAATATCACATACATCAGTCCCTCCTTTGACTTCGGTTGTCTCTTTAATTCATTTTGTAATATGGGGAATGGGTCTATTAGGCCCTTTTCCCATGGCGTCTGGACAATGACGATTTGTGATTGTGGCGATAGACTACTTCATCAAATGGACTGAAGCAGAATCTCTGGCAACCATTACTTCAGCCAAATGTGAGGATTTATTCTGGAAAAGTGTAGTCTGCCATTTTGGAGTACCAAGAGCTCTAGTCGTTGACAACAGGAAGCAGTTTGACAACAACAACTTCCGAACCTTTTGCACAAACCTCTCGATTGATCTGAGGTTCACTTCTGTAGCTCATCCACAATCCAATGGTCAGACTGAAAACATGAACCGAAGCATCTTACAAGGGTTAAAGAAGAAGCTGGATGAAGCTAAAGGCGCATGGGTGGATGAACTCCCTAAGGTGTTGTGGGCCTATCGAACAACTCCACATTCGGTCACCGGGGAAACACCTTTCTTACTCTGCTATGGAACGGAAGCAATGCTACCAGTTGAGATAGGAGTTCCAACGATACGGACCTTGCACTTCAACGAAGGAAACAAAAAAGTTGAACTCCGAGCAAATCTTGATTTGGTAGAAGAAGCTCGAACTAAAGCCCATGAACGATTCGTTGTTATAAAATAAAGAGTCGCGCGTTATTACAATTAGAGAGTTTGATCCAAGTAGTTTAACGAGGGAGATTTGATCCTTCACAAATTAGAAGTATCTGATCCCAAGGCAGCGATGGGAAAGTTATCTCCAAATTGGGAAGGTCCTTATCGTGTTATAAAGGTGCTGAAACCGGGTGCCTACACACTGGGAACACTTTTTGGAGAATTCGTCCCTCGTACTTGGAATGCTGAGAACTTGCATATATACTACCAATAGCATCTTGCCCCGAGACAAAACACTTCTTTTTCGGGGGGATAAGAGGCCCAGACCTTATCAAAACCCTAACTTTTTAGAAATTGTCTTTAGATGATTTTTTTTCGAATAAATGAGTTGTTAAGCAATCCAGTGTAAACTTTATCTTTTGCTCGAGCAATAAAGTTATTTTTTAAGCATTGATTAGCCAATTATTCTGCCCGAGTAGAATATCCACTGAACACTATGCCCGAACAGAGTGCTAAACTTAGACAAAACACTTTGTCTGAACAAAAAGATGGCCGAACACTCTGCCTGAGGAGAGTGTATAACTCTTGGTTTTATAAAAATACAAGAGTAGACCAAACGGATTAGCTGCAGATCTAAGTCCGTGAAGAAATAAAAGTTAATGGGGGCATCATCACTCCACCAAAGCGTTTGCTTCTTCAAAGTTTAGGCCGAGCGAGGGTGCTCGACTTCTTTCCCAACTCTTTAAATGATGAATGAAGGGTGTGAGTCAAAGTAAAAATAAATAATAATGTGTGAATGGTAAACATAAACCATGAGAAACACATAGTAAAGCAAAGTAGCATGAAATAAAAAAGATAGAGTTTTACAAAAGCCCTCGAATGGGGCATCAAAATAACTTGGTCTAAGAACAAAAGAGCCTAGATGCTAAGACTAAGTCTAAGGCTCGGGGGCATGGTCAGAAGGACCTTCCTCGGGAGGATGGGAAGCTGCAGCATCACCTGCAAGGCATAACAGTCTCCCCTGATGGAGACACGACTGCAGGCATAATGAAGTCATCCAAAGGGATGTCTGGGAAGCGCTCAGCAAACATCTCCTTTGCCTTCGTGAAACCCATCTCGTAGATCTCCAAGTCGTCATTTGTTCACTTCTTCAGCCATTCTTTCCTCGCATTTCCATCAAGGAAGTCGCGGATGCCTTGATCTCTAGCCTCTTCCACTTTCTTTGCCTTTTCTGCCACCTTCCTCTTTGCCCGTTCTAGTCTCCTCTCCAGAGTCTCAATCAAAGAAAGGTAGTCAGCCTCTCGCTTGCTCAGCTCTTCAGCACAACGGGTGGCTTCCTCTACCTCTTTAATTGTATATCTCTTCTGCTAAGCTTCTTCAGCTGCCACTTGCTTCACCATCTCAAACCTGGACAACATCGTAAACTCACTAGCGTACATCTGGAATAAAGATTGGGACAATCAGTTAAATGAAAGTTGAAAGCAAAAAATAGAAAACTAGTCAGGATAAAGGATGTTACTGTATACACGGCCTGAGCAAAGGAACAAGCAAAGGTCTCATGAGTCTGATTCTGGAACACATCCTTGTCTCGAGGGAGAACTCTATGAAGAAGATGTTGCTCAGATATCTGGCTATCTGGCATCCCAAGGTCATCTGGCCTCAGTGTCCACCTTGGTCAGAAGATGGGATCCTCTTCGATGGACACTCACTCAATAATTTGTGGAGAGCGATCAAGAGGAGTAACCTTTGTCTTTTTAGGGGGGGGGGGGTAACTCCACACTTGGTTGTTTTTCTTTCCTCTTCCCCTTGGCTTTTTGGAAAATGCCAAGAAAGCCTTCTTGTGAAAATTTTCCACTTCCACTAGCCATTTTTGCAATGAAGAAAGAAATTAATACAAGAATAAACATTGAAATCAATGACTTATATGAAGCACACCTAGAGGAATGGTCTCGGCAGATGACATGGTAGGAATGGCAGGAGAAGGAGGAGGAATGGAAAGACCAGCAGGAAAGGGCTTGCGAGGAATAATCTTCGCCCATTCCAATTGCTCCTCCGAAAGAGGCTCGTCAATGGAAAGACCGCCTCAAAGCTTAATATGACTAAGTATGTGCTTAGTTAGATTGTTGGGAGTAGGCTTGCCAGGGTTTTCGAAATCCTTACAGAAAGGATTCCAATCTCTGTCAAAGGGTAACTCCCCCTTATCTAGGCGACCAACGAAGAAATATTTGGAATGTCAATCCTTGTTGGATTTTGGGCCGCTCTTTAGAAGTCGTTGTCTGCTCTGAATATAGTACCATCTAGGGCAGTTGGCAACTCCCTTGACGAAATAGATCTCGAAGACTCTCATGAAATCTGTGGGATCTGGTTTTTATCCTGAAGTTGCAACCAAGTATATAAGCCCAACCAACTTCCTCCAACCATTCGGAACAAGTTGCCCAGGAGCCATAAGGTAATGCTGGAAAAACCTAAGAGCAAAAGGGTGAAGAAGAAGCCTATACCCAGACTTCACCTGCTCCCCGTATATCCCCGTTTCGAATTTTGTCCCATAGTTTGCTGGTTCTTGCAAACTTGGAACTTGAGCATACTAGCCTTCGGGGAGAGGATATTTCCGAATCAACGCCAACAGATCTTCGGTCGACATCTTATTCGACTTTTCATCGGCGGTATACCAAGGTTTAGGATTAGCTTCATCCTCGGCTTGGTCCTTCACGTCTCCTAAAGCATTCTTAGCAGGTAAAGATTGTGAAGGTTGTGAAGATGAAGTTGTGAAGTAGAAGGCTGTGGAGGTTGTGGATTTGAAGTCCCAACTTCACTTCCTGAAGTTGGAACCCGTTCTGAACTCGAAGATGAACTACTGCTAACAACTATATTCTCTTCGAATGAAGAAGCAGATGTTGAAGTTTTAGACATGTTTTTCCAATTGCTAACTTAGGAAACTACGAAAACTTGAAGTGCTGAACAGAAAGAGGAGAGGAAAAGAGACTTACTTGAAGAGTAGGATGCTTCCAAATGATTCAAGTAAGGAAAAAAAAATGAAGTGAAGATATCCTTATATAGAGAAATCTCCAAGTAACCGTCTCTTGGGATAGCCAACGGTTCATCTACCCCTACGCGTCAAAGCTAAGAGAAGAGAAGTTTGAAACTTAGAAATTTCCCGCTCAAAAGCATTAATGGCAAAAGGGACATGTGGGAACGAACCGAACACAATTCTGCCCGAGCAGAATTGTGGCCGAGCACTCTGCCCGAGCAGAATGCCACTTGGCCGAACACAATTCTACCCGAGCAGAATTGTGGCTGGCACTCTGCTCGAGCAAAATGCACTTGGCCGAACATAATTCTGCCAGAGCAGGAATTGTGGCCGAGCACTCTGCCCGAACAGAATGCCACTTGGCCGAGCACAATTTCTGACCGAGCAGAATTGTGGCAGTGCACTCTGCCTGAGCAGAATGCCACTTGGCCGAACGGAAATTTGTCCGAGCAGAATTCCACCCGGACAGAACTTTGTTCGAACAGAACTGTCTTTGGATATTTAAAATGTTGAGAAAAAGGATTCGATTCTATTTTGACATATCTCGCTATCATCAGTGGAAAAAATGTGCTTTCACCCGCTTCATTAAAACCCATGTAAAAGCAGGGGGCATATGATATAGCTAAAAATACGCCACCAATCTATGGATGACATGTGGCAATTATGACACGTGGTCCTTATTGACTTCATACTGATTTGGCACTTGCTATATCAGTAATCATATAAAATCCTAAAAGGATTTTGACTCTATCATCAGAGATAGACATGTGATCATCTAGGATCCTAATTAGATTCTGATTAGAGTTGGTCAAAGCCCAGTCCTACCCAGTCCTACTAGGGCTCCTCCTTCTACCACTATATAAAAGGGTCAAGTCCCTCAGGTATGGACAAGCTCACACACAATTACACATTGTGTCTTACTGATTTTTCAGAGTTCTACATTGTTAGCCATCTCCGACTTAAGCATCAAAGCGTTCCCCGCCGGAACCCCGCCCGGCAGTCACTCTGTGTTCTCTTTTGCAGGCCTACTTTCTGGTGTGGTTCTCGATCTAGTTTTTAGCTGCAATAAGTAAGTAGTATAAGATAGAACTTCATATGCCCAAAAACGAGTATAAAATATTTTAGCTTAAGAAAAAAATGTCATAAGTCATAATTGATTTCAATCTACTATATTCTATCACATGTATGTATCACATGTATGTACAGGCAGTATACACAATGGTTCCTCATATTTGGATCTAATTTTTAAAGTTTTTACTGGCTCTTTTTCTTTTATTCTCCATTTTACTTATGTAACACATTATCCTATCATCCTATTTGTTTGTATTCTTTTCCACCTGAACCCCTATTTATTAACTATTTACTAAGATTTATTATTAAAAAATTAGTATCTATAATTGGCCTGACTTTTTAAAATTTTATAAAACTATAAAATCAATTTTACATAGCTAATCGGTATACTTATATATCAGGTCTTCATTTTGACTATCAACACATCAAATGCACTTTAAAATAACAAAATAAAATCTCTAAAATGCTAAAAAAAACCATTATTGACAGATTTAGGTGTAATTGGCCTTATTTTTGTAAACCTTATAACATATACTAGAACATTGAATCTTTCTAAAGTAGGCTTTGAATTTGACTATTAACCCTTCAAAAGTATTTTAAAATAAAGAAACAAATTTTCACAATTGTAAACTACAAAAATCAGGTATGAACATTAAAGATAAATATTTCACAAATAAAAAACTTTATTTCTTTTTACAGGAGCAATACACAACCCAAAAATGTCTTAGCTCTTAAAAGTACTTCAAATCAAAATAGAAGTTTTTTGAAGAAATTAATTTGTAATGGAACAAGCTCAAACTCTAAAATTGAACTCATATATATATATATATATATATATATATATATATATATATGGGAGCTGATCCACTGCTAGCGCTAGCAACTTAACCTAAGTTGCTAGCGCGATCTGGCCGTCCACGGGTGAAAATGGACGGCCAGATCGCGCGCCACAACAGTGAATTTTTTCACCGTCCACTACATAATGTAGCGGACGAGGAAAAAATCGTCCGCTACATTATGTAGCGGACGGCCCAACAGCGCTAGCAACTTGCTAGCGCTAGCAGTGAATCAGCTCCATATATATATATATATACCTATAATGAGTAGACAGAAAGGGAATCATCACACCATAAAAGAATAATTAACTTATTAAGGGTGTGTTTGATAAAGTAATTAAGAACTTAAAACTTAAAGTTTTCAATGATTTTCAATTAAGTGCGTTTGATAATGTTAAACCTTATATCACTTAAAAAATTAATTCTTACAAAAAAATAGACTAAAATTTGAAGTTAGGGGTGGACTTACTTAATGCTGATCACTTAATTATAAGTAAGATGGTTAAAAATTATTTAACATAAACAAAATAATTATCACCGTTATGCCGCCTCAATTAATTTGTTGGCAATACCGCCTCCACCACAATACAACTACCGCCACAAGCATTATTTCTTTTTGCTACCACCACCACAATTACCACGACCTAGCCATTGTTACCACCACCACCGACAACATCACAAGGACAACGCCACCTCCACCATATAGTCAATATTGTCACCACATCCATTTTCGTCAAAAATATCTAAAGATCCACCGCACTACAACCACTGCCATGACCGTCATGTCGTCACATATCGCTATAATCACAGTTACTAACATTACGTCTTCACGCATCATTATCGCCACCATTGACACCTTTTTGCCGCCGCCACCAACACCACTCCATCGTCACTGCCACCACCACTACTACTCTATCGTCACTGCCACCCCAACCACCAACACAAGTTCAACCCCTCCCCCCCCCCCCCACCCCAAAAAAAAGTTATAAAGTACATAAAAAATTGCATAATTTTGGTAAAGATAAATTTGCAAATAAATAATTTTCAGACATTTGCTTTTGATTTACCAAATAAGTGAACTTATTTTTCAGTAAAAATTCAGTCGCTAAAGTTTTCAGTTTTATAAATTCGGTGCTTAACTTTTTCAGAACTTAAATTTAATTTTATCAAACAGCTCCTAAGACTTAATTAATTATTACTATTATCACCTACTGTACTTAAAAATATATATATAGCAAAAACAAAGTAAATATAATACTTTCATATCCCTTTCTATTATTATCTTGATTGATTATATGGATATCAATACTACACGATTAGTTTTACCTCATAAAGTTGTAAAACTTTTGAACAAGACTGTGTTTTTTCTTTCTTTTTTATTTTATTTTATGAGTTATACATGAGACATCCATTTAATATATAGCATTGCAAATATGATATTCTAACTTCACAAACTTCTACAAGGAAAAAGCTCTACGTCGGCGGCTGTATCACGCTGCGAAAAGTGAAAAAATCGTCGCTGTAGGTTTACACGGTGTTACGTGACTGCTACCTTTACTTGCGTTTCAGTAGACTTATGTCGGCGCTTGAAGGGGTCTATACCAGCGGTCTGCCGTCTCTAAAAGTGTTCCTTCACCTGTCTTCTATTGTTACCAATAGCAGAGGCCCAAACATATGCTGGCGATTACGAGCGCCAACATAGGTAAATTTTTAATTTTTTTTATATATTTATTTAGATTAAATAGCAAAGCCCGCGTTAAGAAACCGCTGCGATAGGTATCATTTTTATTTTATTAATCTACTGGATAATTGGACCTATGTCAACGATCCCATGCGCGGTTATAGGTTTTGTTTTGCATTTCTTTTCTTCGAATGTATGGACTTATGTCGGCATGTACGACTGTCGTCGTCGTCATAGGCTTGTTTTAGATTTTTTAAAAAAATAATTCACTATGCCGACGACACTTACCGCCTCCATAAGTTATCACCCAAAAGAAAAGGAGAGCAAAATGCTAGACAATGCCGACATTGACGACTGCCTATATAAATCTGCTTTGTTTATTTGCTTTTCTCATACCATATAGCTAGTAAAAACCAAATGCAAGTTAAATCTAAATTAGGACTTGATTGGTCACAAAACAACCACAATCTAATCAAATCCAGAACAATAACACATGTTTATCTAGAAAGAAGAAGCAAAGTCAGAGACTTTTTACGAGTTTGTACAAAACCTACTAAATCCTCGTGCACATTTCCAAATGAACCCGGCAACGTACCACTCATGTACATGATCAACATTAACCAAGATCGAGATTAATCAATTTCCATTCACCTTGGCAACAACCTAATACAAAGGTAAGACATGTTAAACATATAGAATAAGAAAGGAATACTACATCTACCAGTCTCTTTGCACTTCAAATATGTTCAACAAAGAATATGTTCACATATTAAACAGGCAACAAATTAGAACCCAACCAATAATCAATTTGGTACATCTTTATCCAAGTCATAAGCTTGAACACATATTAACCCAACTTTCTTGTTATACACATCTTTACTAAGTTGATTATCGTATGTTTTACATTTTCAAGTTTATGAATATTGTAGTCTAGACAAGTTTTTCAAGACTGTTCTTAACTTTCCAAATAACATCAACAAATGCACAAGAAAGTGCTTCACAGAAAAAAAAAATAAGTGAAATAACAAAGTAAAGAAGTGAAATAGCAAAAACAACAGCGAATTTTGTGCTTAATTATAATGTGCGGTTCATACTATTTTCATATAGGCGATATGACACCTACGCTATATGAATCGCGGGGGGTAACATTGTCTTCTCACATCATCACAATAAACAAATAAAGATTTAAAAAATAGAATCTAAACAATGAAGTCCACACAAACACACACACACACACACACACACACACACACACACACACAGAATAGCTAGGATCCACATATATATTGGCACAGAATACACTAGGCATATTGCTCTCACTTGAGACTGCACAGTTGTTCACTCATTTTGGTCACCAGTAGATAGATTAAAGGAAAGAAAGAAGAAAAAACCAAAAAGCCTAAACAAAAGAGTGGGAGACAGAGAAAGAAGGAGAGCCGTGAGAAGCTACAAATTGATCAACAAGTTAAAAGGAAGTTAAAAGTTAAATTTTGCAAAAAAATTACCCGAGAGCTAGAGAATTAAGACTGTCTTTGATTTTGATGCATGAGTTGATTAATGGCTTCTTCCAATTTATTTAGCCATTTTTTCCTTGACTTCATCCATCTCTTGCAATTGTGTTCTAAGAGAAGTGATTTCCTCGGCCATTTGTTGTACTTGTTCATTGTTTGCTTGTGGACGAGAGGCCAATGTGTTCGCAGAAGTTGCCATCCACCCCATCGCCCTTTTCCCAAAACTTTGAAAAGGGTATCAACTTCACCGATGCCATTTCAGGTGGTGAGGCTTGTTGGAGTCTTTGGATTTCAGCCTACAAGCTCAAATTAAATCAGTTTTATAAACATATATAACATAACACATGTCCTCCTAAATTGACCACCACAGTCCTTTGTGCATGATCCTTTCATCCATAAAATGGGTCAAAGTAAGAGCTAGACGACATATGAAGTTGGAGAGAGTGTGAATTGTGAAGAGTGTGCTAAGAATTAGTGTGTATAACAATAGAATGAAGCCTTCCTTTCTATTGCTCTTATGCAAAATTTCTTTTCCAGTATAAATAAAGAGGTATTGATTTTAGTACGAAGTTTTTCTACTGCACTTTTCAAACCAATATCTTGGAAGCTAAAGAGTGTTTTATAATAGCCATTAGCCAATTTTGAGGAACGTAAAGCATCAAGTTATGTGTCCACTTGGTGAAAAGCTTGGATATCAAAAGTAACAGGAGAAACATGGCGGACGTACATTCAAGGACCAGGAACAACATCGTTGTGAGTAACATTATATCCTAAAATAACCTTATAGTTTATATGGTACGTGACAAAGTATTATGGTGCATAAAATAATATTTTTCTAAAGTCTTGGGGTTATATTACAAATATATTAAAATTTCAGGGTTATCTATCACTATTGAGAGAGAAGATTTAATCTGAACCGTCCATAAATCACTGATAAATGGCCAGATCATGTTGAAAAATAAATTAAATTGCCTGCGTGGATAGTGGATCGTGACCCTGTATATGTTAGACCCCTCATATTTAAATGCTTAAAAAAAATTAGAGTTTGGGACATAATGGGTATTTTGAAATCCTATTTGTTTTAGGATATATATATATATATATATATATATATATATATATATATATATATATATATATTAGGTGTCTAATAGTTACATACATTCATATGAGCACACCAAAGCTTAGAGGAGCCTCCAAAGAATCCCTAGAAAGAGACTTCTTGGGATTTTACAATTTGCTTGAGGTAAGAATTTAAATTAATTTTTGATTTGGGATTGTAATAGTTTACGAATTTTTGTTGTCATTAGAATTTAATTGGAACCTTTGGGTTTGTCAATTTTTAGGGTTTTTGATACAATTGAATTGAAAAGATCAAAATTTGGGTTTAATCACGATTAGAGGTAAGGATTTACCGTTTTAAAATTCTAACTCAGCGTTGGACCAATCATTCGTTTCATGGTTCAATTTTATTAATCTGGTTGCTTCGATTTCTGTATCACTGTGTATTGACGACTGAAAATTTCGGATGTGTATGCCTGTCTCGAATTCCATCCTATCAAGGTGCACAATTGAATTTTTGTATTGAGATCTCGAATACTGTGCTATCAATATATAGCCTTGGCTCAAATGTTCCTAATATCTTTATTGTCTTGATTTTCGTGCCACGTCTTACAGTCTCCATTAAAAATTGTTCAACGTTGCTTGTAGGGATGGCAAAAAATTCCGAACCCGCGGATTTCCGACCTGCCCCGATCCGGTAGGAGTGGTTTTTTTTTTACTTTGACCGGATCATGGGGTGGGTATGGTATTTTTTTTCAAAAACCCGGAGTGGTTTAGGGTCGGGTATGGTATTCTCTGCCATCCACCCCGCGACCCGACCCGCCCCGCTATACTTACCCTAATAAAACATTTGATCTTAGCCATCCATTATGTAGCATATACATGTTCTTTCTGGCAAACCCTAAATTTCATGCCACTCACTCACTCACTCTCTGCCTCACGGCCCCCAATCGGATACTCCTAAGTGGTTTGCCCATTCTCCACCAACGCACAGCCATGAACTTCTCGCCATTCCACCGAACGGCCACGAACCTGCGGCAGCTTTAGCGCATGGTGTCTTGCGACAGTAACATGGCACGGCCAGTCGGCCATTCTTACTAATCTACCCACTCTTCACTGTACAACCATGAAATTTCGGCAATTCCACCATACGGCCACGACCTTGCGGCAGCGCCACCGCACGGTGTCTTGCGACGGTAACACCGCATGGCCACGAACTTTTCTTGCGACGGCTGCACCAGCGTCGTTGCCTTCTTTCTTTATCACTGATTTAATTCGTGAATCCAAGGTTAGCTAAACCAAGCATAACAGGGCCAGGGCAGTAGAGGGGCGAGCTGTTTGGTTTTGGGTTTTTTTGCTTGTTATAGAGAGGAACGGGGTGAATGGGGTGGGTTTGGGTTTCTTACATCCACGTAGGATCGGTTATGGTTTCTTACATACAAAACCCAGTGCGGGGCGGGGGGAAGTTTAATGACTAGCGGGGCAGGTTCGGATTTTAGCAAATTCGCATCCGACCCGCCCCATTGCCATCCCTAGTTGGTTGTGTGTCTCGACTGTCGTTCAATTGTTTCTGTGTACTAGCTTATGACTACTTATTTCTCTGGATGATGTAACAATTTTACTTGATTTGTCCTTTTAGTTCTTGTCT
The DNA here is from genome assembly GCA_033070095.1 of Escallonia herrerae. Lineage (NCBI taxonomy): Eukaryota > Viridiplantae > Streptophyta > Magnoliopsida > Escalloniales > Escalloniaceae > Escallonia > Escallonia herrerae. Next base: position 62,315 of record JAVXUP010003199.1, on the reverse strand, counting down.
TTGTCTTGTGTTCATAGGAGAAACTACACATAATGTGTATTTTGTAGCCTTTCGTGTTAGGCTTTTCCATGTGGCATGCTACATGCCACATATTCTCATGATTGGAATTTCATATGTATTGTTTTATGTGTTAGCTTCTTTATTGCTTGTGTTGCTTTTTTCTTTTCAACAGATTGATTTTCGTGGAGTCCGTCATTTTATTCTCTTCGAGTCAAGCCTAATATTGAATAAGTTTTGGAACAGTTAAAATTATCATACTGGAATCATTTGTAAGTATCTATTATGTTTACACCGTATTAAATGTGTAGCTTATGGAAGACAACCTTTAGTTCACATTGTCTAAACCGTTTCTTGACATCGCGGTAAACTATTGGATCTGTGCATTATTAATTTCTGTGAGCCATGTCACGTGTATGTGACTTTTCTATTTCTAACTTACCCACGTGGATTGAAACGTGGTTTAACTCAGCGGGATGAGCTAGAGATCGCGATCTTATTTTCTGAACCTGGTTCCACGTGTCAGTGATGGCATGTGTGACCTTATTCTGAATGACTCTGTAGTGACTGTCTTTGTACAAGGATGTATTTTGGACATTTCGGAAATTCTGTCTTTGTACTAAATATATTTTGGCACTTTAAAATTCTGTCTCGAATCTATTCCGTTAAAGTTTTGTACCTCCAAAATTTCGTTCTGCAGACATTTTTTGTATCCCTTTTGGTTGGTCCGTTGAGCGACCTTACTGTGCATTTGGCTCACTTCCTTATTGTTTCTCTCAGGTGATCAGTAAAAAGGAGACTGGATTGCGGGACTAGCTGTACGATTGAGAGTTAACAATTTTATATCAGAGTCAGTATTAGTAGTTTAGTTTTGCATTTAGTTTGGTTATTTTTAGAAAGTACAATAGGAGGACCTATGTGGATTTGGATTTTATTTTAGAACTCCGTGTCAGAGTAATTTCGAGTATATAAATGCTTTAGGCTGCTATGAAATTTATTGATGTATCTTTGGGATTAAGTAGTACATACTCTGAATGACCACTTGGGGAGACATTTCGATATTTTAAGGTTTTTTTTACTCTGATTATATATATATATATATATATATATATATATATATATATATATATATATATATATATATATATATATATATATATATATATATATATATATATATACACACACACATATACGTATATGTATATATCTATATGTATATACACATATATCTATATGTATATACACATATATGTATATGTGTATATACATATAGATATATACGTATACGTATATGTGTATATGTACATATATATATACATATATATATATATATATATATATATATATATATGTATATGTGTATGTATGTATATGTGTATGTATACATATATATATGTATATATATACATATATGTATATACATATATGTATATATATACATATATATATATATATACATACACATATACATACATACACATATACATATATATACATATATATATATATATATATATACAATATACATAGATATATACATATATATATATATATATATGTATATATATACATATATTTATACGTATATGTATATATACATATATGTATATACATATACATATGTATATATATATGTGTGTGTGTGTATATACATATACATATGTGTATATATATATGTGTGTGTGTGTGTGTGTGTATACATATTTGTATATATAGATATATGTATATATACATATATATATATATATATATATATATATGTGTGTGTGTGTGTGTGTGTGTGTGTGTACCTATGTATATACCTATGTATACATATATATGTATATATATATATATATGTATATGTATGTATACCTATATATATATATATATATACATATATATATATATATGTACATAGGTATATATATATATATATATATATATATATATATATATATATATATATACATATCACTTATCGTTTCATCTACTTCTAGTAAATCTTCATTTGTATTATTAACTTTCGTAGCTTTGAAATTATTATTATTTTGTTTTCTAGGGCAACTAGAACTTAAATGATCAGGTTTGCCGCATGAATAACATGTAATTTTATTTTTATAGATGCGTCTGTTGTCATATTTTCTAACATGTCTAGGATTTAAAAGGGTTTTCTAGCTCTACTTTTTTGTAGGAAATATGTTTTTCTAGGTTGTTTTGGTCTTCTCAAGGGCTTCCTAGTATATTTAGGTCTAGATTCTTTCTGACCGCAGTGTTGGGGTGTATATATTTCTTTACAAAAACTTGTTTCATTTTTGAGTTGCCTAGCTATTTGT